>JAKCPI010026920.1:0-22923 GCA_023213315.1 Euborellia annulipes | reverse complement strand
CAAAAAAAATATTGAAATCAATAAGTAATGTGTATGGACTACTCGGCAAAATGAAATTTTTTTTTTTCAAGACCCGACATAATTCCTTCAGATTCTTAGGTAAAATTACCTCCTGAATGCAAATATGACATCCGTTTCCCCCCTACCACGTACCGTTTTCGGGGGACAGCCCTCTACTTATTTCCACCCCTTAAATTTCACACAGTGCCGCAGCGGGGGAGCCCAAAAGGGGGTTACATTCCCACGGCCCGGGGTCTTTAAGCTCCAAAATTCTCATAATAACAAAATATTTTATTTTTATCTTTAAAATTCCAATGAAAAAAAAATAATTTTCATGAAATTTTTGCCCTGAGAAGGCTCGGGTCCTTTGAGGCCTTGCTTTGAGCTTCAAATTCCAATATAGTCTAGGGAATTTTTTTTTTAAGTATTTCCCATACCGATTCTATATTTGTGGAGGGAAACATTTTTCAATGTTTCTCAAGAATCAGAAGCAGATCAGAAAATAGAAAACTAATCTTCATCATTGATTAAATAATATTAATTCTATTAAAAAAATATAATCAAAATGCCGTGCGAAATGATTACTTTACAATTAGGCCAATGTGGCAATCAGAGTAAGTTTCAACTTTATTTAAAAAGTAAAAATTCGTTATTTTGTTAATTTGCATTTTTTTAAATTATTAGTTGGTTTTGAATTTTGGAAACGTCTTTGTGCTGAGCACGGAATTAGTCCTGAAGGTATTTTGGAAGAATATGCAGCTGAAGGATCAGATAAGATTGAAAATACAGACAGAAAAGATGTTTTCTTTTACCAGGTATCATGGGATATGTCAAAATGAATTCTTGTCAATTTAGATTTAAATAACATATTAATATGCATGTTTAAATTTTATAATAACTATCAAATTTAAATATATATATATATATGGCACTGGATCTTACAGTTGACATAAATGAATGTCATTTATGAATTCTAATTCTGTTTGTTTTTTTCTAATTCGATTTACCTCTTTATATATTCTCCTTAACAAATAAAATTATTTTCTTTTGAATTAATGACATAATTAAAAAAAAGTGTTAGAAATGACCTTAGAAATTTGAGCCCTTAGGCTTCTGCTGTTTCTCTAAATATAAAAAAAAAGAAATCAAATAATAATATATTTTTCTTTAAGCATATTTGGAAAATTAATTTAAATCAGTGGCTCTCAAACTTTGGTTCAAGTGCTATTCGGTCTTGTTCTATTCAGTACCAGGGACTAGTAGTGAGCACGATATTTTTAAAGCTTAAAAACCCTATTATTTTCTCATATATATTTTTCAAGAAGTAATATAATTTGTTTCCTTTAAAATCTCTGTATTTATGAAATAAGGGGCGCCAAGATTATTTGTTTTTAAAGGGAGAAATATGAAATTGGTCTATACAATGAGGGGCATTATTATGGTAAACCCCATGCGTCTTCTTATGTGATAATTACATTGTTTATATATATTTTGTTAAAAACAATGAAATAATCACTTGAGGAAACATTTTAATATTGACCCTCTCTTATGACCTTTTTTTTTTTGAGACAACATTGGGCAAAATATGACTTAATCTCGGTCTTGATTTATCCACTCTCCATTACTCACAAATAAAATGTTTGATGGCTGTAGGATTAATAGTCAGGAAAATAAAACATCTGCAGCCAATTTTCTTTTATTCAAACTTCCGTCCTCACGGCTGTCGTTTCGGCCCGAGTTCTAGGCCATCTTCAGAGCCGACTTGCAATAATCTAGTGTGTAGGTTTTTCGAACCAGCGACAACACTCAGCATGCGGTCTGCTCATAACAAAACGTTCCACACACACTAGATTATTGACAGCTGGCTATGAATATGGCCTAGACCTCGGGCCGTGAGGGCAAAAGTTTGAATAAAAGAAGATTGGATGTACATGTCTTGTTTATTTTCCTGACCATCATCACTAAAAAATTCTAATTATTTTTTTTTTTTTGCTAAACATTTTCAAGAAATTCCTTTCCCTTACCTTCTCTCTTATGGTTAATCATCTCGATTATTTCTTACACCCGCGACTTAGGCCAGGATAAGCTGATTACCGCCTGGAGACACACGGACCATCACCACCTGAATTCGCTCGGCGAAGCGACTTGTGACTGGACAGACTACTACTTCGGCCTGAGTCCAGACGCATCATCGCCTTGCTAACATTTCCACTGCTGCATCATTTCCATCTTCCCTCTTTCACCGATAATGTGGCCAACCAACTATAATTTCATTTTGTTTAATTTCCATTTTTTTTTAGAGAAAACAGGAGAAGCAGATCGCTCACTGAGTCATGTACTTAGAGGTTAAATTAATTAGTTATTTTTTTTTTCTATATAAATAGATACGTAGGGCTTATAGCTGGTAGTTCAATCAGGATAGGTGAGAAAGAAGAAGAAAATTCGCAGCTAGTTATATTTCATTATTTTTATTCCCATTATGTTGACGTTTCCCCTGGGACCATCCTCAGAACAAATGGGGATGGAGGATGGTCCCGACCGGGACCGAAACGTCAACATAATGGGAATAAAAATAATGAAATATAACTAGCTGCGAATTTTCTTCTTCTTTCTATATTCTATATATATCTATTTGTAAATTCAATAAGGCTTGAGACGAAATAAAGATAGAACTGAATGTCGCTCTATTCTGAAGATTATCTCACTTCTAAACCAGAAATACTTAACTAAACTAATACAGCCAGCATATTTATATAGAGTATATACCTGCAACCACCCTTTCAAGTAAAATAACAGAATTCTTTTATAGAGGTTTGACGGAATACAAAGCCACCGAACTTTGTTGCATCAATAGCGCAGTTGCTTAAGACCACACTTATTTAAACCAGATGCCTTTTCTGTTTATAGTTTTTTTATTGATTTATAACTTTAAAGATAACACATGAAGTAGTAGATTGTAATTTACTGGACTAAACTAAAAGTTTCGTTAAAACTTTAAAGATAGTAATTTTATCCTATATTAGTATATTTGGTGAACTAAATTCAACATTATTATAATTATACAAAATGGTATTATTTTAGGCAGATGATGAACATTATATACCTAGAGCCGTTTTATTGGATTTGGAACCACGAGTTATTCATACTATTATGAATTCTCCTTATGCCAAGGTAATATAAAGTTTTAAACAAGGTTTTATAATTTAATGTAGAAAGTGGCTGTGTAGAATTGCATAAAAGGAGTTTAATTTAATAGAGGCTCCTGCCTGGCTGCTTTCCTCTTCAATCCTTTATTCAAGTTTTGATAATTTATCATAAGAAATAATTTTTTTCAGCTTTATAATCCCGAAAATGTTTATCTTTCTAAACACGGCGGTGGAGCTGGAAACAATTGGGCTTCGGGATATCATCAAGGAGAGCGTCTTCAAGAAGAAATATTGGATATAATTGATCGGGAAGCTGATGGAAGTGACAGTCTTGAGGTGAGAACCAAAAAAAATCAAATTGTAGATTGAATATTAGGCTGGGATGAGTAGAGTAAAGGGGTTGGAGAATAATAACCAGCAAATTTATAGCTCCACCTGACGTCCTTTTATTTGGCAGATATTTCGATGCGTAGAACACACATCATCTTCAGTGCCGCGAGGATATAGTAGGTGGGCTTAGTCTATTTATATCAAATGCCTTAGGGGCGTTATACATAACGGAGGTCTGCTATGGACACAGAGCGGTCATCAGCTTAGAGAAGGCACCTCCGTTATGTATAACGCCCCTAAGGCATTTGATATAAATAGACTAAGCCCACCTACTATATCCTCGCGGCACTGAAGATGATGTGTGTTCTACGCATCGAAATATCTGCCAAATAAAAGGACGTCAGGTGGAGCTATAAATTTGCCAAAAATCAAATTGTACAGATGTGGCGGGGAAACTTCCTTATTTTAAAATATTATAAAACAAAAAGTATTGGAGATATTATCTATTTTTTTGGCAATCTATGTAAAGAATATGATAAAATCACCGTCCCTGGGCTATATCCTAGGGCGTCTATGTTGGCATCGAAGGGCGCTTGATTTGCCTGGGGCGTGGGGGGCGAGCGCCCCCCCTTTGCCCCCACCTAGTTACGCTACTGGTTCCTGCCTGTATATGTCCGGCCTAAACATTCAGTGATCAGGGCGACAAATGAATTTTTTCTCTAATTAATAAAATCTTTTTCAGGGATTTGTCTTATGCCATTCAATTGCCGGTGGCACTGGCTCTGGAATGGGTTCATATATTTTAGAGAAACTCACAGATCGATTTCCAAAAAAATTAATACAAACTTATAGTGTGTTCCCCAATCAAGATGAAATAAGGTATATTTATATTTTAAAATCTTTAAAATAACAAATTTATAATTTTTATTTTCTTTTTCTTTTTTTTAGTGATGTGGTTGTGCAGCCATACAATTCTTTGCTCACACTGAAACGTCTCACTCAATGCGCTGATTGCGTTGTCGTTTTGGACAATACAGCCTTGAATCGAATTGCCACCGATCGGTTACATATTCAAAATCCATCATTTACACAAATCAACAGTCTTGTATCGACTATTATGTCGGTGTCAACAACACCTTTACGGTATGGAAAAATATATTGTAACGCCCGAATACTCAATGCTTTCTTTCTTTGAGTCAGATTTAGCGGGCCCCCCCCCCCCCCGAAATTTCCCAAACACATATACATATATAGGATATACAGACATCAGCGCAACAAATTTTACCCAGATGACAACTTTGTTCCGCAATAGAAAATGTTCCTCAAAAATTTCGTGAAAAGATAGTTTCTAAAAATTTTCCTCAGAAAATTTTTTAGTTCGCCCCCCCCGAAAAAATTTCTATATCCCCCTCTTTGAGTAGTCTAGTTTAGATAAGACAATTTTCTAGATTTTTATTAATCCTCCTCTCAAAGATTTTTTCTAAGTGTAAATAAGAAAAAAGTATGAGTGTTAAAAAAAAAATTCATATAAATCAACTATTAGATGCTCTTTAAAAAGTATATCAGTAAAATCTTTCGTGAAAATTGTCCCCTTTGGAATTTTTATATTTTAAATTGTTTACACAAAATATGTAGAAAGATGTAAATATTCTTGTGTTTTTTTTATCTTGTTAACATATTCATCTTGAAGAAACTTGAGACTTGGCCATGTTTACTGATGAGCATTTGACATCGGATAAGCAAATATTGTATTTTTATATAATTTTGTATATGTTTATATATATAACAACTCTATCTGCATCTCAATGGTGTACACCTTGAGATTGCCAATAATCTCTTAAGAACCATGATGGATTTATTTAATTAAACCCGAAACGTCTTCTGCATGGAGATTTTTATTCGATAGAGGCTCTCTTTTTGGCTGACATCCTCTCTTCCTGTCTATCATTCTAATCGTTGAACAGCCACTTCTCTTATCTACTTTCATTATTATTTTTTTTACAGATATCCTTCTTATATGAATAATGATCTGATTGGTTTAATTGCTCCATTAATTCCAACGCCACGGCTTCATTTTCTCATGACTGGTTATACACCGCTAACAACAGATCAAGAAGTAAGAAAAAAAAATCTGATTCTGTTAATTTGTCGATATGTTTCGATACAAATCCCAGATATTTAATGAAATACTGATCATTAAAATTCAAAATCTTGTTTTTTAAAAACCACATTTAATATCAGCTTGGGGATGAAGAATAATATCCCAGAAAAGCAGAATTAGCCAAAATTTCTATTGTGAGAAGGATGAATAATTAAAATCCGGGGATGATTTTCAGGCCAATTTATTTGGATTAACTCCTTTCGCTATGGGTCAACGTTTTTGAGCCATTCTTCAGGACATTATGGTTAACAAATAAAAATAATCATCTCCGAATTTTATTTATTCATTCTTCTTACTAATAGTAGTACTCCCCCAGGCTGCCCCCTATCTTCATCAGTAAATCAAAATTTCTATGCTTTTTTTTGGAATTCATATATATATTATAAAGATAAATATAAAGTAGTAGATATAAAGATAAAGTGTTGAAAATCAAATATACATACTGTATTTTAATATTCATACTTATAAGTATTTCGTGCAATGTCGAGATCATACTAATACACAATAATATCGAAATTTCTAAATTTTTATTGTTTTAGGCCGCATCTGTTCGCAAAACGACTGTCCTGGATGTAATGCGCCGTTTATTGCAACCGAAAAACATGATGGTGTCTACTGCTCACGATAGAAATGCCTCTCATTGTTACATCTCAATACTAAATATCATACAAGTAATTCCTTTTATATATATATATACAGTATATACCATATATCTAATTGATTAATAAATAGCAGCAGTAAGTATGTAAGTATAATAAATAAAAGTAGTAAAAGTATATATGTATATATACATTTCCTAGATATTTCTTTAAGCATTCTTAGTATGCCATCGATCAATTTAAAATGGTCTCAAAATTAAAGAAACTGTACAAAATTGGTTTGAATACAATAATAGAAACAAATGGAATTTTTAAATCTTAAACCACGGGGGGGCAAATTATTTCTTTAACCAAATTTAAAGTCGAGGTCGTGGGTTATCGACTTGTAGTCATGATATCAAAAAGTTCAAAAAATATTATTATTATGTTACATTGACTTTTGTCACCAGCACTGCAAGCTTTTTCTGCCTTATGCATAATTAAAATATAATCTTTAAAAATTGAAAATTTGACAATATGATTTAATCTTATTAACTCGGGATTAGCCGAAAGGTGTGATCCGAGTCGCGGGCCTCATAAAATCCAAATCCAAAATGTTACAAGAACAAAAAAAGGAAAAACTAAATAATCTTCCATTCTTCATTCTTTTTACGTCATTTTTTTCTTTTTTCTTCTTTCTCTTTTCTCTGATTTCTTTAAGAAACAGATTTTTCAAGTTGCTTTTTAAGATTCTTTTAATTTTATTAAAGTGGCTAAATTTTTCTAGTTGGGACACTCAAATATGCATACCGTAAAATTAACTTGGGAGTTATTGCAAATCGGTCTTGCTTCTTAAAAAATATTAATAAAATATCAAAACAAACTAAAATAAAGTAACAAATATGAGTAAGATGGCAGCCAGGAAAGAAATCAGACAAAAATTTAATCAATCTTTATCCAATTTTATTTCGATTGCCGACATTTCGGACGCGAATCGCGCCCTTCCTCAAGACAATCGATGGTTAATAAAATACAGATGGGCGTCATCTTAAATCATATTTTCAATTTTTAAAGATCACATTTTAATTATACATAAGGCAGGAAAAACTTGCAGTGCTGGTCGCCTATCTGTATTTTATTAACCATCGATTGTCCTGAGAAAGGGCGCGATTAGCGTCCGATACGTCGGCAATCGAAATAAAATTGGATAAAGTTTGATTAAATTTTTGACTGATTTCTTTCCTGGCTGCCATCCTACTCATATCTGTTAATAGTTCAGCCATCATCTCAATAAAATAAAGTAATATTTAACATTTTTTTTCAGGGTGAAGTAGATCCAACTCAGGTGCATAAATCTCTTCAACGAATTCGAGAACGCAAATTGGCTCAGTTTATTCCTTGGGGACCTGCAAGTATACAAGTGGCGTTATCTAAGAAATCTCCTTATATCCAAAGTGCTCATCGAGTCTCGGGCTTGATGCTTGCCAATCACACCAATATAAGCTCTGTAATTATTTTTACTCTATATTTTTTTATCATTGAAATTATTAGTTGATTAATAATGAAATGGTTGAAATGAAGAGAGCAGTCAGGTAGGGAGCCTTTTTGGTTAAATCACTCCTTTAATACAAAACGTTTCGGCCAATTTTATTGTGTTGTTCAGTTTGATTTAACAATAGAGGCTGAATTTATTTGAATGGTTTCAAATTTCTAAGAGAGAATTAATTATTTCTTAATAGAAACAAGAATTATGAGCAGTGGCGTACCGAGGGGGGGCGGCGCCCCAGGCCCCGAGCCGGCATAGGCCCCCACATATTTATATATATATAAAAAAAAAAAAAAATTTTATTGAAAATTTCTCTTTGAGAGGCCCCGGGGCCCCCAGGCCTCAAAAAAAAAAAAAAAAAAAAAAAAAAAAAAAAAGGAAAAATTTAGATAAAAGAAAACAAAATTTAATGAAAATTTCTCTTTGAGAGGCTCTGACCCCTTGGGGTTCAAGGATATACGGTATTTTAAAAATATTTTTGTGTATGGAGTCGAGGGATATTTAAAGATGAGCACCCCCCAAAAAAAAAAAAATTCAATATAAGGCCCCCTCTTCTAGTGCCGCCCCAGGCCCCCAACTGCCTCGGTACGCCTCTGATTATGAGGCATTTAAAATAAACATAGTCAATTGGTCATACTCTTCAGTTTCATATTAATAAAATTATTTACGGATTATTTATTTATTTTTTAATTAGTTTGTCTTTTTCGGCATCTGAGGACATTTAAAATTTTATTTGCAATTGTTTATGCCCAATATAACTCGGCGAAGATATATATTTATTTTCAGACATTAACCTGACCTTGAAGATGGTCTCATATGTGACCGAAATGTCGGCCCATGTTTTGATAATAAATTAAAATAAAAACTAGCCTGCATTGCTCATTTTTTTCTACCACATTTAAAGATTATTATTTGATTGCATTGAAATAAAACTGGCTGTTTTTAAAATCAAACCTAAAGCATTTTTTTTTTTTTTGTCATTTCGTTAGCTCTTCGCCCGTGCTTTAGAACAATATGATAAATTACGAAAGAGAGAAGCATTTTTAGAACAATTTCGGAAAGAAAATATGTTCAAAGATAATTTACATGAATTGGATGATTCACGTGAAGTTGTAGCTGAATTAGTTGAGGAATATCAAGCAGCTTCAACACCAGATTATCTTAATTGGGGCGATAAACAAGGTAAGCAAAAAATATGGCAAAACCTTGTAAATATATAATAATTTAATTAAATGTAAAGTTTTTTCTTTTTTCAGGTTATTCAGCAATAATTAATAAAGAAAGACTTCATTTTTTAAATTTGAAAATTTTAATGGGAATAAGATAACCAGTGTGTGCATTTATCCTGGTTTCGGTCACAAAGGACCATCGTCAGGCCTGTGGAAACAACATTAAAATGTCAAACAGGGTATTAGTCTTCAGTAGAATGTACAGTGATATTAAGTCCCACCCATGGGTTTTCTACTTGTGATTATTTCATTGTTTTAAAAAAATATTATATATTTTTTAATGGAAACGTTCATGGTTCAAACCTAGAAAATTTGCAATAAAGATTTTCATTTTCTTTTATAAAAACAATGAAATAATCACAAGTAGAAAATGCATGGGTAGGACTTAATATTGTCCCTCACTGTACATGTATAGATCTATTTCTAATAAAAATTCACATTTTTTTTATATAATAATCTTAAAAAACAAAAAACATTTATCAATTCAACATACCCTTAAATTTTCGATCTCGGTATTTTAGTATATTATATATAGTATAGATGCCAAACAATAAGTTAAATTATGAGGAAGATCTTGGTTTCTGTACCATGTATATATATATTATTATCTCAACTTGCTTAAAAGGAATTTTTCATACAAAGATTAGCGCAGATAATAAGATGTATAAAATTATCTTTTATATATAAACTATTTTAATAGATCTTAAAATTAACATAAATAAAAAAACATCAGAATCTAAGCGTTATTTTTTATTTTTTAGCATTTAAAAAACGTCAATTCTTAAACCTTTCAATATGTTTTCACCAAAGGTTGACGTTTTTTAAATAGTAAAAAATAAAAAATAACGCTTAGATCCTGATGTTTTTTTTTATTTTATGTTAATTTTAAAATCTATAAAAATAATTTATTTATAAAAGATAATTTTATACTGCTTAATATCTGCGCCAATCTTTGTATGAAAAATTCCTTCTAAGCAAGTTGAGATAATATATATATATATATATATATATATACAATATATACATGGTACAGAAACCAAGATCTTCCTCATAATTTAACTTATTGTTTGGCATAATATACGAAAATACGGAGATTGAAAATTTATGGGTATGTTGAATTGATAAATGTTTTGTTTTTTAAGATTATTATATAAAAAAATGTGAATTTTTATTAGAAATAGATCTAGACATGTACATTCTACTGAAGACTAATACCCTGTTTGACATTTGATGTTGTTTTTACAGGCCTGACGATGGTCCTTTGTGACCGAAACCAGGATAAATTCGCACACTGGTTGTCTTATTCCCATTAAAATTTAAAAAAATGAAGTCTTTCTTTATTAATTATTGCTGAATAACCTGCAAAAAGAAAAAACTTTCTCTACATTTGATTTAATGTTGTTCTTTCATCTCCTCAACTCATATAATAATTTAATTTTGCTTTCCAGGTCAAAAATGAAGAATAAAATAAAATTTTAAACTATTTTGCACTTGTGCCATACACACGTATTCTCTATTGTTGTAAATATTTTAAGCAAAATGATTTTTTGTATTCATTATTTTAATGAATGTAATAATGTATTATAATATTTATATTTTTTGTAACTATATATAGCTATCCAAAATCGCACAATAATGAGATTATAGATGTATTATATAGCTTTAATAATTGCATATATTGTACCAGATGGTTTTTTTTATTTTTTTTATTTAATTTAAAGCTTTGCTTTATTATTATAGAATCGTTTTTTTTAGTTAATATTTTTTTACTATTATATTGAATGTGTTATGATTAATAAAAACAAAATTTTGACACACCAAAAAAAATAAACCTCAAATTATTAACAAACAAAAATATTGTTATTCAGTGCATCCAGCGATTGAATTTGGAAAATAATGCTATAAAAATTGATGGATATTGTAATTTTTTATATGTGAAAATTTCGGACATTCAAAAAATAAACTCAAAAATACACTTTTAAATGAACAAAGTTAGTTTAGAGATTAAAAAAAAAAATGTTCGAAAATTGTGAAAAAATGTTTTTTACCCGAAAATATTTTTATCAGAGAATCTCAGTGTAAATGAATGTTTTATAAGTCTACATTTTTCTATTAAAAATTTTTTTAGAAAAGTATTTCTATAATACTGAAGGGCTTGAAACCGCTCTTTCCGGGGCCGCAGAGAGAGGGGGGCTATATCCCCGGGGGCCCGAGCCCTTTGCTCTCCAACTTTAAAATTCTATAAAAAAATAATTTGAAAATTTAAATTTAAAAAAATCTTTTTTTAATCTTTTCTTTAAATTTTTTTCCTGTATTATTATGCCCGTCAAGTCTCTCTGCGGCCCTGACTCTTCCACAATGGTACAGTCGGCTTCACAAGTGCCTGATGTGCTCGAGAGTGGAGACGAGCTTAGTCAACCAAACCAATATTATTAAAATAAATAAATCATTTTTTCTTAATGCAACTGAAGCGAAAAACTACTTTTAAGACAATTCCGACAGCATTTTGGTTGCCCAAGGCTCCATCCACTCTCAAGCATATAAGGCACTTGTTTCGCCAACTTTACGCCAAAGGAGGGATGCTTTCCATAAAATGAATTAAAATTCACCTTTTATACAACTAGTTTCTCCATTAATGCTTTAGATATATGTACTAGAATCACTTTGGTACAGTAAATATAGAGTAAAATGTATGTGAAATATAACTAAGCTTACACAAAAGTAAATTTCACTTTAAAAAAATTTTTCACAGACTTTTTTTTTAAACTATAAAAAAGAAAACTTCACTAAAGTAAAAATAATTTTTCACATTCTTCACAATAATAAAATAACAAAATACAAAAGAGGATTCTGTCTTTTTTTGAATAATTTTCTTAAATATTGTAAAGAGTATTGTAAAGTATTCTAAGACTAAATTTTCTTAAACCCCTTTCTTCTGTAAAATAGTAAAATGGAAAGGAAGAAAAAACTTTGAAATGAAGTGAAACAACTTTTTTGTATATTTTAAGTTTACAAACAAATTAAAGACCATCTGAAGAGATGTTATTTGTATTTTAAATAAATCAGAATAAAGAAAAAAAAAAAAAAAAAAAAAACTAAAAATTCCATTTGTTATTTATTCATTGTAAATTGATATTTAATTGTCGATGGCTTAAATATGCATAAGGCCCTTTTTAGACATGACACTCTGTGAAAGTGAAAAAGAGGAGTCAGCCAAAGTAAAAGTATATACTAAAACATAAAGGCTTCTGCCTTGGCTGACTCTGCTTCTTTATTTATCATCTATTCACTACAGCCATCTTTCATTACCTGCATTAATTTAATAATATTTTCTAAAGGCAGTGTTCTAGAGAAAATACTCCATTCATTTGGATCTTTTATATTTAGATTTTTTTAACTTTGCTCAACAACCGTAGGTTGGGTAGGTAAAGTGTTTTTAAACAAGACTTTCTTTGAATTTTAAGACTGTTTTTTAAATTAAAAGATAAGAATATTTTCATTTTATGTGTGCTTTTCGGGGAAGGAGGGACACCCATAAATAACTGAAGGTTTCACATTATGAACCGAAAAGTTATATTCAAAAGTATGAAATAAAATCACTTTTCTGCAAATAATTTTATTGCCCAGTAATAAGATTTGAGCCTTCGTATGAGAGTTATAGTATACTGTATAGTAGGCCTAGCTGAACCTGCATGAACATGTCGCGTATAGAGAGGCCTAGGTCTATATAAGTTACAAAATAGTATTCATTTTCTAGTTCAAGTATAATATTCATTAATATTTATGCAAAATAATTTTGTATTTTATCATCAATAGTGAGAGAGTTTAATAACATCACCTAATATTAGAACAGAGCAATGTAATGGGATCGCATGAAAATTGCACGTATGAAAAGATAAAAAAGATTTTGCATCTAAGACGTGGATAAAATAAAATTGCCAATTAATCCCGAGAGAGAGAAAAAAAAAAAGATTAAACGATGGATGGTATGATAGACCTATATAACTTATATGATATGAATGTCGTATATATGATATAAGGTTAGGACCTCATATTTAGAAATTATTCAATTTTAAAATTAATTTTAAATATTTATCAACTAAAGATTATAATAAATCAATAATTAGTAATTTTGAATTGAAATACCTATGTAAAAACGCGAGAGAGAGTGGAGAGACAGATCGGAGCAGCCGGCTGCCATGATGCCTGCTTATCAACTGAGGACGCCTCGGCATTTTTACGAAGAGCAGCACAGATTTACACTGATTAAAGGCCACCCGACTACTGAGTTAGCAAGGTATCGCATCTTCCCTTTAGAATAGGCAAATTATGGCGCCAACCCCTCTGATTGGCTAATTAAAAAAAAGTGGGGAAATGGCCAACTGGGTGGAGAGGAGGAGAGGGAAGAGAGAGGGAATGAATTATTGTATTATTTTTGAAAGTCTGGTGTGATTGGTCGCACAGCATACAACTTTCGATTACTGAAGGTAATTCTGTGCTTGTCACACCAGATTTTTTTTATGACCAGATATATTTAGTTTCCTCCGATATATTAGAATTCAAGATGTAAAATTTATAAACATGGAAGAATATTTATATTTTGTTACCATGGCAACCACTTCTATCTTTTCTATAGAGTACAAGAGTAAAGTGGTCTTCAGAAGATTTCAATGGAAAAATGAGAATATACATTTCAAAGAGCATCTAAAAAATAATTGATTTTCGAATTTTAAACAAAATCATTGGAGCGAATTTCGAAAAAAACAACTGAAAAAGTACATCAGTAAAGTGCTAGTATGTTTATTAAAGCTTTTGTGGTTTGAAATATTATTATTAGGGGAATTTTTAATCATAGACCACATTTTTGTATTAAATATTTATTAAAAATATATAAATACTGCTGCTTGTTCTGCAGCAGTCGAAACGTTGTACAGTATTTAAATATTTTTAATAAATATTTAATACAAAAATGTGGTCTATGATCAAAAATTCCCCTAATAATAAAGTACTAGTACTTTTTGGCAGATTTTTTTTAAATCTTCGTACCACGTCCCGTGGGGGTGCCTAACTTAAATATAAAATCTCAACCTTACCTCTTTTCGTTCTTGAGATATTTTGTTCACAGACAGACACACACACAGACAGACAGACCATGTAGCGAAAATCACTTTTTTGGATTCAGGGGACTTCAAAACGTGTATATCCATCAGAATCTCGACAACGAATTTTTGACATGAATCCAATACTGTATGTATACCATATGTATATATGTAAAATATATATATATATATATATTACATATATACATAGGTAAGAGAAAGTAAAAATGGAATAGAGGGTAGGGCGCCTATCTAGCTTATACCCCACTCTGTTTATAGTTATAATTGAACGCAGGAGAGAGATCAGAACTTATTATTTTTAAATCTGGTATGACTAGTCACACTGCACACAACTTTCCTTTACCTACGGTAATTGAAAATTGTATTTGGATTTGAGAAGTTAATGTTTTTTTTTTTTAAGTCAGAGAAAATTCGAGTATTTAAAATGATTGTAAAAATATAAATTACAACACACACATATAGAAAATATTATTTACTTAAACTTTGTACATTATCGAGCCGTGCGTATTCTACGTCCGCCCAACCAGCCGAAGGTTTTCGAAGGTCGACCTCCAATACCTCGGGATTCTCTCCAAGCCTGTTCCAAGCGAACGTAAGTACCACCTGGAAAAATTTTTCAATCGTTAATCCACCAAATTCATTGTGTTGGAACGAAATTTTGTTTTTTTTTTAACTGAAAATATTCTCTTTGATTTATGTACAATATTTCTCATATCTGTTGGCTGAGTGAATATTTTTGCGGTTTGTGTAACATTTGGAAATTATTAATGGCCCTAACACCTTTTCAGATTTTGAGTCTCTTTCCCTAACTGCCGTCACTTTTCGTTAGTCCCGCCTTCCCTCTGCAACCAGGCATCGCGCCTCAAGACCAATTGATGCCTAAACTCCAGGCGTACAGCCAAAGAATTTAAGCAAATCACATCGCAGACATAATATTTCTACAAGTAATTATATAATTTGATTGGTTTCTAAAATTCTTCAGAATTTTTACAATTTTTTGTTGCTATTAATTATTTAGTTGATTTTTTATCACAGAGATTGTTGAAGCAATAATAAATAGGAGAAATGAAGAGGAATACAGCCATGTAGGAATCCTCGATTATTAAATCAAACTCCTTTATTAAGGAGCGTATATAGAAATATACACAAAATTTTTGCCACCCCGCGGAACATCCTTTCTTTTGCGGAACCTAAGTTTTCCTAGAGAAAAATTTTTTCTCATCAATGAAAATCATTTTACCTTTTTTTAGAGACACAAAATTTTTGCCGCCGCCCTGCGGAACATTTTTTTCTTTTGCGGAACCTAAGTTTTCCATCCTGCAGGACTATATTTTTTCGCACTGCGGGGCCAATCAAACATTTCGGGGGAGAGCCCCGCTGGTGTCTGTATATCCCTATGTATGTATATGCATTTGGAAAATTTCATGGAGGGGGCCCTCGACCCTCCCTTATATACGCCCCTGCCTTTATTACAACTTTACTTACAATTGTTATAAAGGAGTTTGATTTAATAATAGAAGCTTCTTAACCTGGCTGCACTCCTTTAACATTACATGCCAAAGGGGTACCCTAATTTAAATATTAAATATAAATAATGGACTTGAGTCAACCAAGGGAATAATAAAAAACAAATTTTTCTGTCGACGAAAAAAAAATAGAATTTTTTAAAATTCTTTTCTTGGCTGACTCAACTCCATTATTTATATTTAATTAATACAGCCAGTAGAGGAAATAATCTTAAATAAATTTTAACATCATAGCTTTTTTTGTACTTGAGATATTTTGTTTTCACAGACAGACCATTTTCCGGGACTCACTTTTTTGGACCTCCTTCCATCAAAATTTCGACATCGTATATTTGACATGAATTTAATACTTTCTTTCTTTATATATATTAACATATATATAGGTAAGAGAAAGTAAAAAAAGGCGTGACATACCTGGTGGGACAATATGACTGCACCAAGAACATTTGCCAGGTTCATGAATATGTCTTGATCCATTCCCACTTGATAAGCACGTTCTTTAATTAAAAAAAATAAATAAATAAATAAATAAAAATAACAAACAATTAAAAAATTAAAATAAAAAATAATTTACTTTCGAATTAGTTCTTTACTGACACGTGACATTAAACGTTCTTCTAATTCTCTTTGTCGATCTTGGTTTGCTCGGGTTGATGCAGTTGCCATCCAATGAATATGATTTCCAGATCGTCTATAATAAAAATAAACAATGAGAGAGTTGTAATTAACTTCAATCAAAATGTTACCTTTTAAATGTTCGTTTCTTTTTTGTTGTTTTAGGTGCTTTCGTTGGAGTTTTAGGTCTTACTCTGGGGACTGTTGATGTGACAGGTTTCACAGTACGTTGTTTGACTGTCCCATTTTTCGAAGGAGTCGCCGATAAGATAGTGTGATTAGACACTATCTGCCTATTATGTCGCCGAATAGCATTTCTGTTGTGCCCATGGTCCTCTTCTCCTGCCATTTCGGCATCATCTTCTCCAATTTCGGAATCAGAAGTATCATCTGATAGAGAGCTTGACCATTCTCCAACTTCACTTGTTGAGGGTTCGGAAAAACTGGAAGTTGCTGAATCTTCTTCTTCGCCTTCTCCCCCTCTTGGTTTGGATGCTGTGTTTGATGTTCTTGCCGGGGAGCCTTTATTTAATACTTAAGAAGAGAAAATTATAAAAATTAAAATGGAATTTTTTTTTTTAAAAATAATTGCTTATTTTCATTCATTATAGATATAGAAGGGGGCCCCCCCCCAAAATATAGATAGAAAGGAGGTCAATATAAATACAGAAGAAATTTTCTCAGCTCACAATTTAATTATCAAAGAATATTAAGAATCTGATTTTTTTTTAGTTTAAGTCTGAGGTAAGCCTATTTTATTTGTTAATAAATTTATTTAATCTTCATTCACTCAAATATATTTTATATTTTAATATTGATTCAATTAATTATAATTAATTAATGGTTATTTACTATTGAGATAGGAGATATAATTTTGAGATAAGAGGCCTTGACTATGATAAATTGCGAATATTTATTCGAGTTGACTTTAATATATCTTGTAAATATATATATATTTTTTTTATGAAGGGGTGGAAAGGGCCCGTATTGATATACAGCCCGACAAGGCCCTCGGCGGCCAAATTTTTATTAAATAAAATAAAATAGAGGCCTTTAGATAGCAAGAAAGTTTTTTTTTTAATAATATTACAAAAGGAAAAGTTTAATGAGGCGTTAACTCTCCCACTCCCCCACCAGAGAATCGACATCTTCCATAGCCAAGTTATTTAAAAAAAAACTTACAATTTGCCGCAGGTTGCTTTTCCCAAAATCTTGAAAGTAAACCAGTACGAGATTTTGAAGGCGCTAGTGAGAAACCTTGCCACCACATTTCACTATTCGTCTTGGAATCTAGGATTGCAAAAAAAAAAATCAATGAAAAATTTGTAAATTTGAATACAATAATTTATACTATTACCTCTTTGAGAAACGAGACGCGTAAGCCTTTCCGGAATTAGAGTCGGCGGTTCTATTGCTATCAAGTGTTCGAAATCTTTATAAAGTTTATATACGGACTCATCTCTCTCACTTAACAATTCCGGTAGGTGATCTTTATATTGACAACCCTGAAATAATTTAATAAAATTATTATTCTATTACTATTTAAGACTAGAAACAATCCTTTAAAAAACATCAGTGACCGACCACATGAAAAGCTACAAAATCTTCACTGGGGTCAAAATTGAGTTTTTATGCTTTCTATACACAATAGGAACCGACCGAATATTCGGTTTCGGCCAGTTTCGGCCAAAAATCCTGGTTTCGGCCGTAGTTTCGGTTTCGGCCAAAAAGTAGCCGAAACCTGAGTCTGAAAAAATGGGATGAGACTCGCATGCAAAAAAAAGATCAAATGATTTGCAAAAGCGGAAAAAGTGCGGAAAAAAATTTAGTCTCCCTAAAAAAAGGTAAAATGATTTTCACGGGAGGGGAAAAAATTTTCCGCTGGGTGAAAAAAATTTCAAAAAAAAAAAAAAAAAGCTAAAATGATATGAATTTTTTATAGGCAATACGTTTCGGTTTCGGTTACGGTTTCGGCCGAAACTAAGATTGAGGCCGAATATTCGGTTTCGGTTGAAAATCTTGTTTCGGTCGGACCCTAATACACAACACATCCTGCTGAGCAGGCCGGCCGGCATTTTTACTATTTGGAAGATATGAATTTTTAAAATTTTGGTTATGAAAAACCTTGGAAAAGGATTTACGGACATATATTTTTAGAAAGAATTTGGATTTCAATCTAAATCCTACTTCCTGCCTGGAGGATTTCAAAATCTAAAATCCTGAATAGGTTAGTTAAAATTTTGGGATCTAATTCAATTTCTTATGGGAAGAAAACTCACCGAGATTTGTGGTAGTGGCTGAAATCGAAAGGCTTTTTGAGAGCAGCAAGGATATCGTCCCACAGGAAAAGGCCTTTGCATAAGATTCCCAATGACTGCACCTCCACCTATTGGAAAAAATAAATTTTAAATAAATAATATCATTAATTTATAAAATGTATTATGATATATACTGAGATCTGTGGCAACGAACTGGGCTGGTTCAGGATGGAACAAGCAAAGTTTCGCTTCACGACAAGAATACCAATTATGGCAGCTTCGACAACGCAGCCAATGACATTCCCCCCATAATCGCCAATAAACCCGTCTCCAATTACCCCGAAATTGATCACGTGCATGACGAACATGCGAGTTGAGCGACCAATTAGGATCTCTGAAATTATTAAAATTAGAATTTAATTTAAATCAGAATAAAGTAAATAATAAGATTAATACAATATAAGTTAAGTACCGAACATGTGCACTTTTCACTTCGCCGTTTCTATCCAGACGCATTCGACCTGATCGACAAGGAACCCATTCGCTGATCTCTCTGATTAGTAACTTTTGACATTCCAGGCATTGAAAGAGCGACGAGAGAGAAGCCCAATGTCCCCTGTCGAATAATTAGATATTCTAATATTAGATATAAATTAAATGATAAAGTTAAAGAGTTTGATGAAAAAGAGAAAATAAATAAAATTTAAATAATGAAAATTTCTGAGAAAGTTTTTGAATAACTTATTATTATCTAATGTCTAGCGGCGTAACTAGCATTTGAGGGCGCAGGAGGTGAAGATCAACTAAGGCGACTATTTTGTAGTTGTAATATAATTTAAAAGAAAACTCAATTTTTTGACCAATCTATAGAAAGAATGAAAAAATCACCGTCGCTGGGCTATATCTTAGATGCCCTAAGGCGCCTGTCGGTATCGAGGGGCGCCAAAGACTTGATGCGCCTGGGGCGAGCGCCCCCCCTTCGCCCCCACCTAGTTAAGCTACTGCTAATGTCTCGTAAACTTAGAAAAAAAAATTTATTTTGCTATCACTGTTTCAAATACAAGTCGCGTTCTTTGACATGACGGACAAATTTCATATAAAAACGACATGTTTTAAATAAATTAATTTTCTTGACAAATATAAGAACATTAATAATGTTTGCCAATTTTAATTGTTTCTAGTAAATTTACATAACATATCATGTCTAAACATAAAAAGTTGGTAAACCAATATTAATATATTGATTGAACCTTAATGAGTGATGCCGAGAGAATTATAGAACCGAAACTCCTCAACCACGATGATTTTTTGGCAAGGATGTAGAAAGCGAAAAATAAAAACACTTAGTTTTATATGTTTCCAAATGAGTTTAATTACTACATTATGATTGTTTCAGCTTCCTCTGAAGAAGAAGAGCTTTGCGCCTTCGAAATATTAAGAATTAAACTCATTTGAAAAAATATAAAACTTTGTGTTTTTATTTTTCCCTTCCCTCATCCTTACCGAAAAATCAGAGTGGTTGAAGAGTTTCGGTTCAATATCAATATATTCTAATACCAACTAGACCAGGCCAATGAAAAGGAGTCCGCAGCGAAAGAGGAAAATCCTGGTTCGAGTCCAATAAAAGTCAAAATCAAACAAAATATTTTTCATATCAAGCAAGGGTTGCAAATGCAGCGAATTTTTTCCTTAAATATTTTATTAGTTTTCTCATCGAGACTGATAAAATATTTATAGAAAAAATTTTGCTGCCAGTCTCTGCATTTACAACGCTTCCTTGATAGAACTCAAGAGCCACAACTACAATATTTTTTTTTCATAATTAATATTCTTAATTTTGTCCAGAAATTCATTAATACTTAGGAAATACCTACCATGGGGAACATAAACATTTGCACCCTGAGCAATTTGAAAGACGCCTACTGTTAGGCAGCCCAATTGACTCACCACTACATATGCAGTGTCTGTGTGAATTTACCTGAGATAGGGTATTTCATTTACTGTCTTGAACTGTCGGAACAAATTTTATTTATTTTTCTCTTTATTTGACTCCCCTTAATTTTAATTTCAAGAAGATTTGAAGTTTACTTATTTCTAAGTAATTAAAAGTTTAAGATTTTACGATATACTTATTTGTCTCCCGACAAGGTTCAGCTAAAGACATTACAAGTCGGGTAAAAAGTCGCCCTTGAATCCGATCTTTTCGGTCGCGAATTTCTTCAAGTTCACGATTTGAAAACTTTCCTCCAAGTCTAGAAATATTAAAATAAACAAATAAATTATAGATAAATCATTCTTCGAAGTGCAAAAAATGCCGATCAAACAATCAGGATGTTGATCTCCGTAAACGTTCAACTTAGGGCCAGTTGCTTCACTTCTAATTAACTATCTATCCTTTGGATAAGCTAATTTTATGATTAAATAAGAGCCCAAATCGTAATTGACTAGCCAAGACCTAATGTTCGAAGCTTAACTTCGGGTGAAATTAAGAACACAAGCCTTGTTTATTTATTTATTTTTTTTTTTGGAAATTTTTAAACTTTTATTAAATTAGGTTTATTATTTTAATTTTTAATATTTATTTATATTTTTAATCTTCTTCTCTCCTCGCCTTGTCCCGCGATGCGGGGTCGGCGGACCTCACTCTTTCCCTCCAACCCTATCATACATTTTTACGACCGGAAGAAATAGGCAGGCCTTGGACTGACGCCTGTTGAAAAGAGGAAGTAAGAGACAGACATTTAAAGAACTGAAGAACTGCCTGTCCCAGCTCGGGCAGCTCGTGGTTGCCATCCACGTACCCACAAGATGTGGGCCCCTGAGCAAATTTATTTATATTTTTAATTTTTTTAGAAATGATGCCTTTACTAAGTTGTGAAAAATCTCATTTTTTCAAACTCGAAAGTTAAGCATGTTCTTGTTTACTATATCGATGAATTGCTATCTGTCATATAGGTTTGCTAGTTGACTAGAAGTGAAGCAACCGGGCCTTAATTGCACTTAGCAAATTAAATAATATACCTTGATAGAATTGATTCATTAATGCAAGTAAAATTAGCATTAGTTAGTAAAACATCATTTAAATGTATTCCCAGAAAATTGAGACATTCTTCAAGCAAAGGTTCCATTTGCAAGAATGACGCAGAAATCATAATCGGTATAACATTTAAAGTATCTATAATTAATAAAGAAAAAAATTTAAAAAGCAAAATTAACAAAAACAAATCGTAAGACGTTATGATAATTACCAAGAATAGGCTCATTTTCAGATTCCTTTTTAACCCATCGCATAAGCCATTCGAAAATAGTTACATCACAATGCACCGATATATCCATGTCTTCTAATCTCTGACCTGGAATAAATTTTATTTAATACTCATTAAAAAATTCCGATCCATTGCAAATAATAATTTGACCTGCCTGTGGTTACTTCAGCAAAATAACCCATTTTAGAAACAAGAAGTTTTTGTGGACAAGTAAAATTTTTCTTAAGATTTTTAATCTCATCACATACATGAATTTCCACATCGATACTAAAAATAAACAATTGATATTTGGTATTATTATTTAAGTTAATCACAATTTAATGACTTACTCAGGAGTTGAGGGCCGCCTTTTTAATCGAGATCCTTTTTCCTCTGAACTAGCATCGGGAGTTCGTTCCTCACTTTTTAACTTATCCTGTCAAAAAAAAAAAAATATAATAATCACGAGAAGAGTCTAACTACTTTATCAAATCATATTTTTCTACTGAAGGTATCCTGAAGGTCGAATAACTCTGAGGCTGAACGCACATCAATTGAGCAAAAATTTTGGACAAAACGTTTTTGACTAATCGCGCCTAAAATTGTTTTTTCAATGCTTTTCTATGGGTCAATGCACACTGATGAGGCAAAACACAATTGAGCAAGATTCGACATCATTAAACAAAATGTTTTGTCATAGAGCGTTTTGCTCAATCGGTGTGCGTTGGCATTGAGCAAAATATTTTTTCATAGAGCGTTTTGCTCAAACGGTGTGCGTTGGCATTGAGCAAAATATTTTGTCATTGAGCGTTTTGCTCAATCGGTGTGCGTTGGCATTGAGCAAAATATTTTGTCATTGAGCGTTTTGCTCAATCGGTGTACATGGTGTGGCATTGGACAAAATGTTCGGCCATTGAGCAAAAAATGCCAACGCACACCGATTAGGCAAAAACGCTCAATGACAAAACATTTTGCCTTATCAGTTTGCGTTGGAATTGAGCAAAAGGTTTTGCTCAATTGGTGTGCGTTCAGCCTAAGAGTAGTCCTTCAAAACAGATGTTTTAATCCCCGACACTGGCGCAACCAGGGGGGTTTAGGGTTTTAACCCCCCCCTCCCCAGGAGAGAAAAAAAATTCAAAATATATATTACAATTGATACAGGACCAAGG
>JAKCPI010026919.1:0-68519 GCA_023213315.1 Euborellia annulipes | reverse complement strand
AATTTTCCTTGTCCCAAGCCTAAATGAAAAAAAAAAAAGGTTTTGAAAAAAAAACGAAGAACCGATAAAATGTATAGCTGATAGTCGATTTATCAAACAAGTATGTACATTAATGCTCTGAAATGTATTGTAAATGTATATGTATAAAATGAATTTAATAAATAAACTTAAGCCAAAACTAATTTTTCCTTAAAGAGGTCTGAGATAGGAGTCTAATCAAAGAGAACGCAGAGGGACACCCCGGTATTTTAGGCCCATATAAATAAAATTAAGAAGATTTGCATTATTAACTGCCTGATACGAGTTGATTGAAAAATTGCGGAACTTAATTAGAAAAGGGCGGGCCCCGAGCCACCTCGAGGGGATACAGAGGGGGCTAGTCATATATTTCATTAGACGCCTTATACTGCCCCATTAGTCGGGGTGGGTGGGGGGGAGAAATAATCCTAAACCCCCCATCAAAAATTTCTGGCTACGCCTATGTCTCCATCTCTCCCCTATAATCACTTCTCTTGGCCACTAAACTTCAAGGCAATTAACACTCTTATAACAGAGGAATCATAAATTTTACTTCCGCGCCAAAAATGTAAATAGCTCGAAGGAAAAATAAAGTCAGATAGGAAATAATGTATTAATATTTCTCAGATTCCTAACTAAATTAAAATATTAATTAATGCCATTTTTTTTTTATCTCTAATCAACTTTAAAAAATAAATAAAAAAGTTAAAATTTCTATTTATTTTATTTATTTATTTGATATTAACTTTGGTTGACTTGTCTATTTTATAACCAGGTATATTCATTCTCTTTATTTTTGTTTTATTTATTCATTCCTGTCTTCTCTATAAAGTGCGTTCTTGTCTTTTTATTTATATCATTCTATTTAATATTTATCTTTCTCTTTGTCGATATGCAGAGAGAGAGACAGCTGCTTCGAATCGTTGGGGTGAAGAAGCTGGTCTGAGATTGCAATTCAAAAAAAAGGACAGAAAAAAATAAAATTATAGATCTTATCATATATTTTTACTTTCTCTTACCTATGTATATATGTAATATATAAGAGAGAAGAGTATTGGTTTCATGTCAAAAATTCGATGTCGAGATTTTGATGGATATACACGTTTGAGGTCCCCTGAATCCAAAAAAGTGGTTTTCGCGACATGGTCTGGCTGTCTGTCTGTCTGTCTGTCTGTCTGTCTGTCTGTCTGTGTGTGTGTGTGTGTGTGTGTGTGTCTGTGTGTGTTCAATTTTAAGCATGAAGGAATTGAGCTAGGAGGCTGAAATTTTATATTTAAGTTAAACACCCCCCGGGACCGACAAAATAAGCTTTTAATCAAAATCGGCCAAAAAGTACTTAGTACTTTACTGATGTACTTTTTTCAGTTTTTTTTGATTTTCTCAAATTCGCTCTAACGATTTTGATTAAAATTCAAAAATCAATTATTTTTTAGATGCTCTTTCAAATGTATATTCTCGTTTTGCCCTCAAAATTGTTTGAAGCACACTTTACTCTTGTGCTTCATAGGAAAGAATAGGAGAAATAAATGGTTGCCATGGTAACCGAATTTAAATCTTTTTCTTTTTATTAGATTAAAAATCAATTATTATTTAAACGCCCATTTTTTTTTTTCGGAGAAAACATATCTCTCTCTCTCACAAAACTATCTTCTCTCTTTCTACGCGTTTTTAAATTTTTCTACCTTATCTTCGCATTTGGCCAATGTTAATTTCCTATAGGGATTTGTATGTTAATTTCGATTCCCTTTGGAACTTTTTACGCGTTTAAAATTTTTTTTTTCCAATTCTTATGAAATTTTGTATTTATTTACGAATCTATATTGTGATAAAATGTCCAAATATGAGATTAAAATTTTTTGAAAAATAAACATAGTTTATTTGAAGCAGTCAACATTTAAAATGCAAGTTTGAAACTAAGGTGCTATCGGAAACTAAATATATCTCGACACAAAAAAATCTGGTGTGACCAGCACAGTGCACAACTTTCTCTTACCGAAGGGGTAAGAGAGAAAGTTGTGTGCTAGCACCAGTCACACCAGATTTTTTATGTTATGGTGTAATGAAGTTTTTTAACCGCATTTATATTCAAAAGTTGACTTTAATAAATAAATAAGGATTTGAAATTTTATAATTAAATAATTGAGAAATTAATAGAGAGGAGTATATTAAGGTAAAAGACATCAAAAAATGCAAAAAAAAAGGTTTTCATTTGTTTTAATAAGCCATTCAGGTAATTTTTCATTTATTTTATTTCTCCTTTTCAGCTGGCAATTCAGTTTGATTATGGGTGATCTTCAAAGCTGAAAAATTTATTAATTAGGTATCGGAATGATTGATTAAACTATTTATTAAATAACTCTCAGAGAGACGATAAAATAATAAACAGACAAGCACATTCTCCACTCCGTGTACTAGAGGTTAAAACTATTGAGGATGTCAATATTGATGACCATAAAAGCCATGGGGTGTTGGTGTTCTTTAATCATAATATTGAAATTTTTTTTTAAATTCATTTTAAAGTTTTCGTCTTCTGAAGCCATTTCGGTCTCCATTTTTTAAAATTAATTGGTGCAAACGTAAATGAGTAAATTTTACATCGCTACATAACACGCTTACATAAATACAAGTGAAATGTAAAAAAATGATTTTTTTGCATAAAACACTACAAGTAGTTTTTCTATTGTATCTTGTTTTTATATTGTTAATTTATAAGCAAAGCCTCAAAACCCAACAATTTGTTTGACTTTGTCAGAAGCAACCAAATTGTGCTCTGATTATATTATGTTATTTTATTAATGTTTTTCCTATTATGTTTTTGTTATATATATTTTTCATATGATGTATTTTCTACTTTGGCTATTTTTATAATGTTTTTATTATTATGTTATTGCTATTTTGTTTTTTGTATTCATGTTTTTGTAATAATGTATTTTGTATTTATATTGTTATGGCGGGAAAGCCAAAACAAAAAGCATAAAAAAAAACCAACAATAATAAAAAACACTAAAACGTTAATTAAAAGAAAATAAACTATTTTATTCAAGCTTTAAAAAAAAAAAAAACCTAAATAAGCCCACTAAACAAATCATTATTAATTTAAACATTGCTATCAATTTTTCACCAGTACATTCAAGTAAAATAACCAAAGAATGTATGGTTTATCTGCCGATGCTTAATTTTAAAAAAATGGTTATCGAAATTTTTGTTTATTAAATCGGTGTGATGTGACAGGCATTCTGTTTAATCTTAATTTTGTAGCTTTGTATATACAAGGGAGGGTTAGAATGTAAGGCAGAAAAGAGCTAATCCCGTCCCCGTTTGACCCTAACGTTCTGAATCCAGGGGGAGTGTGAGCACTATGTATGGATGGCGCCAGAAGCTAGAGAGGATTAATGTTAATTAAAATGCAAAAGACCTCTTTCAATAAGGAAATTCTAATAAATTTTATATGAGAGAAAGAAAGAAATGGGATTAAATCCCTCCCCCCCCTCCCCCCTCTACTTATTTATAATTTCCTAATTCTCATCAATCTCTCTTATTTGATTACAGGCAATCCTGACATCTTGATCTGTGGAAATTGCCGGGAAATGTTCTCCGAATTAGGAGATTTGGTTCAACACAAACACAATTATTGCAAATTACGATTCACATGCAAGTGCCACGAGGAGACGGGAAGTTGCAACGGAGCGACAGGGAATAACGGCAGTAACGGAAGTACTTCGGGCGGTTCGTTACTCTGTGTCGTCTGCAAAGACCCTTTCCATTCAGCCTGGGATCTGATGGTCCACGTGCAGAGTGCACACATGATTAACATTTATCAGCTGGCGAGCTCGACGCCGAATGGGCAGGAGGAGTCCGATGCGGTGCACAGCCCCCCGACTTCGAATGGGGCTACGGTCACCATCGACCCAGCTGCCGACGAGGTGAGTCCCGATTAATTATTCCCGTCTTATTTATAGGGGACCTCACTCGTTTATTAATGTGCCATTGCCAATAAAAAAAAGTTAAATATTTGCTAACTAAATAAATAAATTAATACAAGGGAGAGAGCGGAGCATGCAACTCTATTTGGAATTCCAACACCTAAACTAAATAAAATTTCAATTAAACATCAAATATCAAACTAATGGATGGGTATTAACTTACTGTAGGTGAAAGTATTTCTGTATTTTGACATTTTAGAAGAGTAATTTCTATATATATTTTCATATTGATTTTTAATGAGATGTGATGTGGAGGACAGCAGCCAGGAAGGAAGAAGCCTCGATTGAGTCAGACTCCTTAAACAAAACTTTTCGGCTACTTTTATTGCACCATCTTCAGTTGTCTCAAAGTCTTTTGGAAATAGAATTGACACATTGTGCATAAGCGAAGCGTATGATGTTACAGAATATGAAAAAAATGTCGCGATTTTCTCCAGACTGTAACATCAAACTAATAATTTATATATTTGCTTGTTAATATACATAAGCAATTTTTTTAAACATTGCTTATGCACAATACACATCTGTCAATTCTATTTCCAAAAAGACTCTGAGTCAACTGAAGATGGCGCAGTAAAAGTAGCCGAAACGTTTTGTTTAAGGAGTCTGTTTTACTCAAAAGAAGCTTCCTACTTGTCTGCTGTCTTCCTTATCACATATCATTAATAGTTCACAGCGACATCGCTAGTGATTTTTCTCTCCCATTGTAGGCTATAAGCTTATAATTATTTTCTCGCTAATTTATTTATGTGAAAAGGTTGAATGGGTAGGCAACGAATCACTAGCGGTCCCAGGGGGGGGGGCCCAGAGGGGCCCGGGCCCCCCCCCATTGGACCGACAAAAATTCAAAAGTTTTATTTAATATTTTAAAACTAAACAAAAAATTATAAATTTGCCAGAATAGATAGCTAAAAACGCAGATTTTAGTGCTTAATTTTCAAAAATTTTTCCAAGCCCCCTAGACCTCCGGAAGTAGTCTGTCCGGATCTGGCCTCAATAAATCATGGTAACCCTAGGTATGATTATACTGTGCTACAAAATGAAACTTTTTTCTGGCCCTGAGAAAATTCCTTCAGATTCTTAAGTAAAATGACCTCCTGAATCCAAATATGACCTTCGTTTACCCTCAGCACGTACCGTTTTCGGGGGGTAGCCCCCTACTTAGTTCCACCCCTTTTCGTTAATTATAGGGCCACGAAAAAAATTTGGAGGGATGAAAAGGAATATTTTAGCCTTAACATTTCTTCAGAAGGTCTAGAGAAGTGAAAAGTTAAAAAACATTAACATTTGGATCTAAGGGGGGGGATGCGGGGGAGGATTTTGTCCCTTAAAATGCAAAAAAATCATTAAAAATGATCAATTTTTTATGATTTTTCACAATTTTTTCACTGATTTTCTACATATTCAGGCGGACAGACCCACCTCACCCTTCCTTAAACATCCCTCAACTAAAAAAAAATATATAGGATAAAGCAGGTGTGGGGTGTGAGCGATTCCGAAGCCCTTGCAAGAAGAATTTTTTTCAAACTTTGACAAGAAATAATTTCTACCCCTTTAGATAAAATATGGCAATATTGAAGGACTTAGAAGAATCCGTAAATATAACTTTAAATTTGTGGAGATCAGCCCAAAAAAAAAAGTTATAGGCTCATATTTGCCAATTTGACCAACTGAGCTGTGAATCTTCCATCTTCTTGCAAGCGCTTCGGAATTGCTCACACCCCACCCGCCTTATCTTATATATTTTTTTTAGTTGAGGGATGTTTAAGGAAGGGTGAGGTGGGTCTGTCCGCTGGAATATGTAGAAAATCAGTGAAAAAATTGTGAAAAAATCGATCATTTGAAAATGATTTTGATGATTATTTTTAATGATTTTTTTGCATTTTAAGCGACAAAATCCTCCCCCACATCCCCCCCCCCTTGGATCCAAATGTTAATGTTTTTTAACTTTTCACTTCTCTAGACCTTCTGAAGAAATGTTAAGGCTAAAATATTCCTTTTCATCCCTCCAAATTTTTTTCGTGGCCCTATAATTAACGAAAAGGGGTGGAAATAAGTAGAGGGCTCCCCCCCCCCCCGAAAACGGTACGTGGTGAAGGA
Organism: Euborellia annulipes; assembly: GCA_023213315.1. Lineage (NCBI taxonomy): Eukaryota > Metazoa > Arthropoda > Insecta > Dermaptera > Anisolabididae > Euborellia > Euborellia annulipes. The sequence goes on along the minus strand of JAKCPI010026919.1, from coordinate 62,418 downwards.
AAACGGAGGTCATATTTGGATTCAGGAGATCATTTGACTTAAGAATCTGAAGGAATTTTCTCGGGGCTTTTTTTCTTGTAGCACAGTGTTATTAATCATGATATTTCAGTAAACTTGGTAATTTTTTACAATTGATCAATTTTTGACTTGCTCATGTTTTCGTGTATGTTAACGGTTACAGAAATATAGCTCTACATTGTTTAAGGGTTAAAAGGTGGCTATTAAAACTTTTTGAAGATGGCTACTAAGCGAGAGTGACGTATCATTTTGATATTATTCAAATTAGGCAATACAATTGTTTAAATGATTTTCGGACAATTTTCTTTTTTTTAATTTCATTTAAGATCTTTTTCGGCATCGAAGGCCATTTATTTCAATTGGATTGGTAGCCGATCTAATTGAAATAAATTGTCGCATGAGACGGGATGCGAACCCGCGGTACAAATGGCCAGCACGCTACCTATTACACCAAGGCCCGAGGGCCTCTTCGGTCAATGACGAGCGAAATATGTTCTGACACGAGTCTTCAAAATTGTACCGTTTTGTTTTAGCATATTATAAAATTTGTAAACGGATACAGTTCTTTATCAATGCTAATTTGAATCCGGAACTAAATAAATATCACCCCTATTACCCACTACTCTTCTGGTGTGCGCCACTGCCTCTTCACCTTCTCTACATAAATTTTGGACCATTGGCTAACAATCCCGGTGAAATAAATAGAGACGGGATTTAAATGGCTTTCGCTGCCGAAAAAAAGCTTAAATGAATAAAAAAAAAAAAAAAATTTGGGCCCCCCCCTTGACCAAATCCTGGGACCGCCACTGCAACGAATGAATAAAAGAAGAGCCCCTTGGGCCTTTAAATTTTTAGGATTTAACTCATTTGGAAAGATTCAACATTTTGATTTTTTTTTCTCCTTCACATCTCTCCTGAAAAGTTAGCGTTGCGTGGAGTTTCTCTCAGCTTCACTCATAAAGATTTTGACATCTAATGAGTAAAAAAATTATTTTTGGACTCTTAATAGATCTTAGTAAATTGTTGTGTTTGTACATCTATGTAAAATATTAAATAAACTTTCATAAAATAGACCGAATATAATATATAATATGTCAGTTTTACTCGTTAAAGTGATATTGCATTTCTTCAGTCATCCTCTTAATCATTTTATTCATTTTTGATGAGATTTAGGACGATTGTTTGACCATTTTCTGTGATCCATTTTTTGGAATCATCGGCCTTCCAATTAATATCTTGACTTGACTTGACACATCTCAAAGGTTATCATTAATTCAGATTAGGGGTAGGGAATCTCCTTTTTTTTAAAGAAGAAAACTGTATGCCTATGGAACTTGCCCACCGAAGACAGTTATTGCAGCTAGTATATTATTTAGGTAAGAGAAAGTAAAAAAAAATTACTTGAATAACACCAAAGAAATAATATTTTATTTGACTTTTTTATTATCTGAGAAAATCAGTATATCTTTTATAATATCGCAAGTGTATTTAATTGTTCTGTAGGCATTAATTTTTAATAAGCTTTAATTTGCTGGAAGAATGTTTTACACTTGTTACGATAACGGAAAAAAAAACTTTCGTAGTAAATTTAATACTTTGAGTAAAATTTCATTATAATGCTACCTTTGACCTGAACTGACGTCATCGAAGCCAAAATAAAAAAAAAATTTAAATGAACACACTTTCATTTTTATACGAATTTTACGCTATTAAAAAGTGATTTTGTGTCTTTATTATTTTTATTTTCTTTTGAAAATAAGAAGAAAACGAGTTGGTGAACATTTTTAGACAAGATTAGCTGTTAAGTAACGTTAAAGCTTTAGTTTATTTATCATCCATTAATCTACAAATTTAGATTCTGTATGTAATCCACTTCCCTAATGAAGAAAACCTTTAAATACATGTCACATTAGTTAAAGCAATAATCGTATAAATAGCATTATATTTATAGTTTGACAAATTTAGAATTTCCCTTATTATTTAGAATTTAGGGGGTTACAATCAAAAAACGCTAATACAATTATCATTTAATTGAAGGGAGGGGAGGGAGGGGTAAAAGGCAAGGGGGGGGGAGGACCCCTATCTTACCCCTTCAATCTGTTGGCGAGAGATTTTTTGCCAACATCTATAATTTCTAAATATTCTTTTAAAATTTTATTCACCTGACTGATGAAATTCAAAATTTTCTTTTCTTTCTTTTTTAGAAAAATTATCTTTAATTATTAATTTTCAATTAGAGAAAATTTTTATTTAGAAAGAGCGAGTCGGTGTGTGTTATTTATTCATTCTATTTGAAGTGGAAGATAAAATTTTTAAAGGTGCTACAATAAAAATTTTAATTTTCTATTTCATTTATTATTTGACTGTGAACGAAGATATCTAAAATTTGATTACTTTTTTTTCTGTTATTATTACGCCTTAAAATCAAAACAATTAATATTAAATAATCGTAATCAGCAAAGGATCAAAAAGAGATTATAACATCTTCATACCTTTCAAAAATATTTTTAAAAAAAATAAAACACAAAATATAAATTCATACGGTGATGAAGTCAGAAAAATACAACAAGTTTGCAGCCAAATTTTCTTTTATTTAGATATTCGCCCTCACGGTTGACGTTTCGGCCTGAGGTCTAGGCCATCTTCAGAGCTGCATATATACATATAATACAAAATGAGAAAAGTATTTATTAAAATTAGCACGCAACACACCTCAAATGCAATTACATTATCAATATTTATTATGGTAAAAAAGATCAAAAGGCTGCAAAATATAAATAGAAGAAAATTTGGGCGCAAACGTTTTGTTTATTTTCATAATAAAATATTGATAATTATAATTGCATTTGGCGGGTGTTAATTTTAATAAATACTTTTCTCATTTTTTATTATGTGTATGTATGCAGCTCTGAAGATGGCCTAGATCTCCGGCCGAAACGTCAGCCGAGAGGGGCGAAAATCTAAATAAAAGAAAATTTAACTGCGAACGTTTTGTTATTTTCTGACTTCATCAAAGGCGAATACAGAGGAGTCTTTCGGGAGGGGGGGGGGGGGGGGGGTAATTTGATGTGACTGGTCGCACAACAAACAATTTTCTCTTACTTTCGGTAATTTAAAGTTGAATTCTGTACTTGTTTACCAGAATATTTATAACAAATCAAATTTTCAAGTAATAATTTTTATTAAAATTTTATATTAAAAGTAAAATTTATTTTTCAAGGAAAATATTTTTCTCAAATCTCGGGAGCGGGGGGTAATTACCCCCTTTACCCCCCCCCTGTATCTCTCCTTGATCACCATTAAACCTACAGTCAGAGTCCTTCAACAATTGCACATAAATATACACAAAAAATACTTATTAAAAATTTTATTGTATAAATTTAATATTGTATATTATTTATTTTTTCTAAATATATGAAATTTTCTGAAAATTATTTTTTTTTTTGTTATTTGAAGTTTCTTTTGATTGAAAATTGATTGAATATTTCAATTTGAAATATATGGTAAATTTCAAAGAGAATTTTCACCTTTTATTATAATAAAGAAGATATCAATTTATATAGGTTCTTTATTATTGTTTTAATGAAATCGTTAGCTTTTCTATTCCACTTGGAGTTAATTCAGGAAATTATTTACGTACGCTCTAAAAGGAAGTGGGAGTTTTAATCAGAAATGGCACACAGGTTTAGAACAATCCGAAAATTCGCTAATATAAGTAGACAAGACAATTGAAAGCTTAATGCTCAGCTAAAGAGATTAATTGATTTGTTTCTCTGGATATTGAAACAGTCCTTTTGATTAAAACATGCTTGTAAACAAACGGCTCAAGACGATTTGTTCAACAAAACAGAAAAAGAGATTCGAGCCAAATGGATATTCGTCTGGCAACAAATAAGCGCAATTTAGTAAAAATTCAATTTTATTTCGATTTGATTAGAAGAAAAGAAAAATTTTTATCTAATTTTATTGGAAATTAAAAAAAAAAAAAAAAATTAAGAATATCAAATTAGTTAGGCATAATTAGTTTTTAAAGTGAAACGTCTATTAATCGGAGAGCTGGCGACGAAAATGGTAATAATAGAAACAAAAAAGGTCGAACTGAAACAAACTTTGGAGTGTTTTAAACACGATCTTTGTGATTTTAAGTTTCAAAAAAAATTTTAAGTACCGTTTTTTGAGTAAACAAAAAAACATGTCTGTTGGCGGGTAATATGGAATAGGTATTGAGGCGAATATGGAATACCTGTTGTCATGTAGGATAATATGGGATAAGTTTGCATTTTGAAATAAAATTTCATTTAATCTTCGTAAAACAATGTATTAATATTTGGTGGAAATCTAAATAGAATTATTAGCCGACTCGCCATTTTAGACAATGATGGAACCTCAATGGGGAAAATAATTTTGTGAGAACCACTCCATTAACAAATTCAACTCCCCTATAGGTATTTACAACAGTTATTTTACCAAATAAGTCATTATAATAAGTACACAAACTCTTACCTCGAAAAAATCGAGATGGCTCAAAAAAATAATTCTTCCTCTAAAAAAAAAAAATAAATAAATAACTGCTATGGCGGGATAGCGACGACTACCACTTCAAGGCGAGGACTCTGATGGACGTTTTACAAGCATCTGATAGATTGTTGCACATAAGAATACCGGTATTCCATATTACCCAACTATTCTATATTACCCTCCTTTCCTCTATAGGTAAAAGAAATTAAAACTCAATAGAGTCTTTATTCATTAAAAATAATTTGAAAAAATCTGACTTAACTTTTTCTTGTCGTAAATGTGAATTATTTTGAGGAGAAGTTTCACTTCTCTATGGTGTAGGAAGAGTATTTTATACATGTTCTAGCCAGAAGGTGTACTTATTAGGGTAGATTTGACGGTGATTGAATTCACCCCTCAAAAGCACTATAATTATTTATTATTACTGTTTTTTACTTTTTTTTTTTTTTTTTTTATTTAAATACAAATTCCGTTGAATAAATCAAAATATATTTTTCTTCAATTATCATCTGAACCTTATTAATAATTCATAGTCCCTCCTCTCTCTTTCTTTTTTAGAGAAGTTATTATTATTTTAATCTCATGAAGCATAAGAAGAATTCTTAAAAGTTTGCAATTGACGTTTTTTTTTTTTTTTACTTCACAGTTTTCACTTCAAAGTTTTTGTTTTGGCGACTTAAAAACTTTTTTTTTTTTTTTAATAACTTATTGGAAAAATCTATTTCTCATTTACATTTTTATTTTTACTTCCCCCGCCCTATACAGTTACAGAATATAAATAATCAAATGCTCTCCTTACCAAGCATTATATTTATTAATTTTTGTGGGAATATTTTTAGATTTTAACAATTAAAAAATAATTCAGCAAGCAAAGATGTTCATTTTCTAGTCGACGTTTTGGAAGCCTGTCAAGACCTTTCTCAAGACACAAAAATTAGGAAGAAAGAATTGAAACAATATCTAGTAGAAAGGATGTGAACGTCAACCAAAAAATAAAGATTAATTTTTCTCACCTCTTTTTCCGCATTCAACCATAACATCTTCAACATTTTTCGATTTTTCTAATTTATTAGCTTACATTCATATTTCCTCTTTAAACGTTTATTTATTTAAATAACACTTTCTTAAATTAAATAATAATAAAATTACTCTCTCAGCCAATTTTTTATTTATTCATAGAACATTTATCACGGCTGATAAAATCAGAATATCTATATTTGGACATGTCCGAAATTGGACTTCAACTTCAGTGCCAAGGTCCAAAAGAGAGTGAATGGAACGAAATGAAAAATTCTAAGAAGATAAGGAAATGCATAATAATGATGCATTTTTATGCTGTGCTGTTAAAGATTAAACAGTCGCAAATTATTAGGCTACTAGAACACGGATCCGATTTTTTGCATTGTTATCTTAAATTTTTACTTTTTTTGTTAACTGTTTGTTAGAGATCACTTCGCCAGATACGAAATAAACACATCATTCTTAAGAATTCCTTTTTTATTTGTTTAAGATCTTTATCAGCACCTAAGGCCATTTAAACCCCTATTCCCTATTTATTTCAAATGATTGGAAGTCTTTAATAATATTTTATAACATCTATGTAAAAATCAAACTCAGGAAACTTATTGTAACATCATGCTTTTTATGTAAACACTTGCTTTGATTATTGTGACTAACTTCATGAAAATGAGTGAAAATAGCGGGAAAATTTGAATCTAACTTCACGGAAATGCCGACAGATGGCGCTGAAGTCGCTGTATATAAAAAGGCAAGTAACGGACATGACAGTTAGTTCACTTAAGTCGGAGCAAGTGCACAGTACTTGATAACGGCTGCAGAATAAGCATTCGAAACGTACAGTATTTATATATTCTTAATAAATATTTAATACAAAAATGTGGTATATAATTAAAAATTCTCCTAATAATAATATGTCAAACCACAAAAGCTTTAATAAACAGATTGGAAGTCAATTCAAATGAAATATATTTTTCTCGCTTGGGACGGGAAGCGAACCCGGGACCCTAGGCTCGAAATATCTTCTCTTTGAGCTACATGTCACGAACATTTCTTAAGAGTAAATGCATAACAAAACATTAATAAAATTAACATAATATAAACGATATTATAAAAATGATCTCTGATAATGGCTCTTAAGTTTTGAAAAAAGAAATTTGAATCGTTTGAGATCAAATTTACTCGCCCTTCTTCAGTTATCATTTCTAATGAGAGAGAGAGCTGTATCCATAGGCCTACATACTGTACCATATATACTGGTAGTTTACATAATCAAATTTTTGTTTAATTATGTAGGCCTATTCTATGTATAACTACGCATAAGCAGATAAACATTTTGTAAATTAAAAATTAAATATTCAAATTAAACACTAATTTATTTGTTTCAAAGGTTTTTTTTTTTTAAATTTGAACCAAATAACCTAGTGTTTAATGTGTATATTTAATTTTAATATATTTTTTATATTAAATTTATTATAGGAATACATAATTAAACAAAATGTCTATTATTTATTCTTTACAAGTGCAAACTTGCCGGCGGGGGGCCTGGCAACGGAGAAGAACAACATTCACCACAATCGTTGAGGTTAAGTGATGCCAAGCACGGCGAAAGCCCGGGATTGGTGACCCCGGGCAATCAGCGTGTGGAACGCCTCCCGGTAGCCATCGATACAATGTATTTTCAATAAATAAATAAATTTATCACCCCTAAATGGCCTCTGTAGCCGAAAAGGGTTAAAAAAAAAAATGTTTGGCTTATTTGAATTAAAAATAAAAATGCATTTTTTATTTTAACGAAATTAATTTTCCAAGGAGAAAAAGAATCTCTTGGTATTATAATGAGAAGGATAAGGGAGGGAACATGGTCAGTTCGCTCCCTACTCTTGACAAATAAATCCCATCTCCCATTCGCTCACCCTATCGATCGATCTTTTTTTTTCCGCCACTTCCTCTCTTTGTTAATTTATTTTATATTTAGTGATAATGGAATTGTAAATATCATTATTTATGACCGATGCGGGTCCTTCGATCGGAGGCTCTATCCCTTTTCTCTGATGGCTGTTTTCAGTGTATACTAATGACTGCATGAATTGAAAATTGACTTGACATGTCAACCGTCAATCCGTGGCTCCTCAGTGTCGGTTGTTGCTGTCACAAGGACTGTCTGTTGCCCCTGTGCCGTGTATTTTCTGCCGTTGACATCCGAGCGAATTATTTCCGTCCCAACACTCTGTCTGTGTGTGTGCTTCACATTCTCTTTTTTTTATATTTTTTTTTTTTTTTTTTTTAACAAGCGACAAAACCATGAAAGGTGAAATGCATCTATCAAAATATCAAATCGATTATTTAAAATCGTATTAGATATATATATTACTTTTGATTTACAAAAAAAGCTTCTACAATTAAATATAATTGCTTTTCTCTAAAAAAAAAAATAGCATTTTAATGGAATTTTTAAAATAAATTTATGTCTCTATACGTATTTAAATAGATATTGAGTTAGGGCAAGAAAAATAGAATTAGTTTATTTAATAATTTCTTGCCTTTTAACTACATGTATATTATGAACATTTTGCCTTCTATAGATCAAAAATTAGTCTATTTGTAACATTCGAATCATTTGACATATCTGTCAAATTTTGTGAATTCTCACATCTCCCTCATGCATAGACATATTTTTTGGGATTTCTTATTTAGTTCTACTAAAGCCAGAAATAACGAAATATGATCCATTTTTAGTTTAGAAGTGGAAATTCTATTGAGGGCAGAGAAGAGATCACTAAATTTGTCATTTCCCTTGTCAACTTGTGAGATTTTATTTATTTATTTTTAAAATGTACATAGGGCCTTCGGCCCCTCTTAGTGTACAAGTAGCATTCAGCATGTGGTCCACTCACAGCAAACGTAAAGAAATGATCCGCCATTTCTTTTACAAATATCTTTTTATATCTATCTTTGTTCGTTTTTACAAATATCTATACATTTTGATTGTCAGCCGGCTCTGAAGAGGGCCCAGACCTCTGGCTGAAACGTCAGCCGTGAAGGCGGGATTCTAAATAAAAGAAAATTTGGCTGCATTTTTCAAACTCCATCTCCAATTTGATAGTTGTATTTGTCGTTATTCTTTTGATACCCAAGAGTGATCTCTGTGAATTGAGAAGCAGGTAACTTACTATTCAAGCCCTAATGGTGCTGTTGTTTTTTATTATCCTATAGGGAAGGATGTTTCCATAAGATCATTAAATTTTCCTTGTAAACGAGTGGAAATAAATGACAAAATAATTGACAGTCGGAAATAGATAAATTAACTTAAGGTCAAAGTCACTTCACTTCATCTTTTGTCAGTAATCAATTTGAAAAATTCTTTTATATTCTTTTTATTGATAAAAGATTGATTTGATATTAAATCTCAGAATAATTTAATTCTTTTTAGATAAAAAAAAAAAAGCTAAAACATTCTGTTCCCCCCCAAGTTCAAAATGTAAATTAATGATGTTGTGCGACCGGCTTTGTGATGTTCACACTTGGGAGCTGATTGGCTAATGGTTGTCATTTTAACGTGACAGGTAAAGAGGCTGATGACATTGCAGTTAATTTCATGTGCATTGCTTCCCATTGTTACCATTAGAAAGAAAATCTCTGAAGAAAAATAAAATTAAGCAACTTGTACTACGAATTCTTTCATTATTGAGCTAATATCAGATCAAATTATTAATTTAAGTATATCTAAGTCTTACTCAAAACAGAAAGTCACAAATTTTGTTTTATTAACTTCAAATAATTCCAAGTTCTGACCATTAATAGATAAAATTTTTCTTGAATAGTTTATCCACTGCATCATTTATTTAGAAAATTACTTTTTACTCTTGGGAATGCCAACCAAAAAAAAATAAAAATTTTTACCGAAATTGAAAAAGTTTTTTTTTTATTTTTTTATTAAATTTCCCTTGTTCTTTGAAGAGAAATAAAAAAATATTTATTTACATTTTGGAAACAAGCATAAAAATGATGTTTTACAAAATTTCACTCTCATATTTTTCCCTTCTATCAAAAAAGTTTGAATAAATTATACGTTGAATTGCTTGTTTGTTTATTTTTAGAATTAAAACTTCATTTTACTAATTAATACGTTATAAAATTATAAAATTACTTGTAATCAAAAAACTTCTATTTTAGGAATAATAACGTATGCGGCGATGCTCTCTTTGTTTACTTTTGATTACCTTTAGAGAAGAGAACCTTAATTAGATAAATATTTTAAAATCACCTCAATAATTTTATTTTAATCAAACAGACATAAAAGGAGGTACAGTTCGAGTTTTCTAAGCATAATTGTTTTTTATTTTTTGGACTATTTGTAATAAACTAGTTTTGACCTTCACTTGAGTTTTCCCAATTTTTATGCTTTTTCTTATGCAAAAATATCCTTTTGTTATGATTGTTAGGAATAGTTAAACAAAAAAATTAATTCACTATTTATTCTCTCTTAATATATCATTTAAAAAAATTTATTTTTATTTATTTACACTAAATGGTAGCCAATATAATTTATTGCTCATGACATCCCCCGGCTTAGCAACATAAGTGAGATCTTTACATCCCCGGCAAGGCTCAGTGACTTTTTAAGGATTATAACTCTGGAAATCAAATTATTCACTGTATATCGCAACACGTAGTGACGTATCTCAAAAAAATTAAAAATTGAGATACAACGGGTATGGCCGTGTCCTGGCGTTCTTTACATTATCACAAAGTGACGAATCTGTATTTCCATGTTTTTTCGTGATATTTAGGTGTTTTGGTTTTGCGTATCTCAACATTTAATATTTTGAAACACCACGAACTGATGTATCTATCTCCTGAAAAATGATCGAAATTGAGATACGCCACTACGTGATTCAGGCGACGATAAAGGCCTAATAGTGAGAATGAATAGGATTTGTTAGATTGTATTTAGAAGAGAAAATTTTTTTTTAGAAATTCCTTAAGAAAATAGGAGACCCTAGAGTCAGACAAGTAACGCAATCGAGCTTAAGAAGGATGCAAAGATTAAGATGAAAATGTTTTTTTTTTTTTTTAAGTGAAACTTTTATTTTTACACTTTTTGTTTTATAATTATATTCTTAAATAAATATTTGAAAAGTTAAGGCTAAATTTTTTTTTCTAATACTTAATGTATAATATTTTTTAGAAAGGGCCCGCAATTTCAGATTTGGCGCAGGTCCCGCAAAATGTAGAGGCGGCCCTGTAGGAGATGGGGGCTGTTTATTTTTAAAGGACTTCAGTGGCATCTGAGGTCATATATATAAACCGCGTAATTTCCGAATTGCAACTTTAATGTTTATTTAGAGTAAGGTGGATAGCTAGGTAGATCTTGTAGTAAAGAAGAAAGAAAAGAGCGATTGCAGCTAAGTTTATTTCGTTTATTAATCGCTTCGATTATTAAGCCTAGAAAATTGTTTTCACAATTTTTAAAATAGGAAGGAATTTAATTCAAAATTAAAAGATTAATTTACATATCTCTGTTATAGAGTATAAACTACACAATCGCATTTGAAATGATAAATTTTGAATTATTTTTGACTATAATAAAGTGATTCATTCTCTAAGGATAAATTAAGGACCACTATATATTATTAGTTATGCCCTAGTTCTGTCATCAGATGTTTAAGAATATTCTTAAACTAATCAATAAAAGTAAAATATTAAATATAAAAAAATGAGTTCATTTTTCTTCTCAACCATTATTAAATAAATTCATGTTGACTTATGAACCTTTCTATCTTTTTAAATAAAATCCTTTTTTTTTTTTTTTAAACCATAATCATAATTTAAATGGCGGAAAAGCGCAATGCAATCGGAATCCATTTAACAGCTGACTCATTCCCCTCTGACCTCTCCCCCATCCCCCAACTCCACCCTCAACGCTAAAATAATCCAGTCTCTAAATCCTCGACAACATGACAAATTCAAATGGCAACTTTAAATGAATGTTATTGATTTAATATGCTACTTGTTTTTATTTATATCTCATAAGCTTGTTTATATTTATTAAAATAATTTCGTTGTGATCCAATTTAGACGAGGGGGGGGAGGATTGGCGAAACATGTACGTATTGATCTTTAAATTTAATGGATTTGCATGCAAGAAAATCCCTAAAAGGGATTTGTAGATTGAACCTCCCTCAATTTAGCCCTATTATCTGTTTCTGTAATTAACATTAATAGGAACTTATGATAGGTCTTCTAACCAAAGTTTAATCACAATCGCTTCAATCTATCCGGTCTCTGAACTGATAAAAGGAGAGAGTGAGTTAATTTATTATAGATAGGCTCTCGTTAATTTTATAAGTGCATATTGATGAAAATTTTTATTAATTATGAAGGTGATATAGATATTATCTGCCTCAAATAATAAAATTAAATAAAAATGTCGATTTAAAAAAAAAATTCACTTTAGATTGTGATTTTTTAATTAATTGTTCAGCCCTTGGACTTGGTGTAGTTGGTAGCGTGCTTTCTAAATCCATCCGCCTTACCCAGGGCCGAAACTACGAGATTTTTTAAAGGGGGCAAAATTTAATTTCCCGCCCCCTCCTTAAAATTTTCTATCCAAAATTCATATAATTTTAACTTTTTTTTGTTAAATCTTTTTTTAATTGCCGCCCCCTGATATCTGCCGCCCGGGGCACATGCACCCACTGCCCCCCCCCCCCCTAGACCCGGCCCTGGCCTTACCGATTGGATGACTAAAATCCGGTCAACCGAGATTCTACTCTAATATTTTTTTGTTCCTTCCAAATGCTCTTATCAATGAAATAATAAAAAAATAAAAAAAAAAATAGATAGGCTAATTTATTATGTGTTGCTGATGGTGATATATTGGAAAAATAAAAAAAAAAATAAAATTATTTGTTAAAATATCAATTAGCGTAATTTTTTTTTCAAATATTAATTAAAACTCGAAATTTATTTGCATTCACACCTCTCTGTGCAAATGTTTTTATTTGATTTTATTTTTATCATCTGCAGTTCTACATTGTATTTTTATCTACATTCTGCAATTGACAATCCTAGCATATACTGAACGTGCATAATTATTTATTATTATTTTTTATTTATTCTATTAAAATCAAACCCATGTTCTGGTCATTAATTATCATATGTGAGATTCTATTTAATTTTCATTGTAATAAAAACTGGTGTGGAGTGGGTTTTAAAAGCTTTGCTTGCCACCATAATAGAAATTAGTAAAAAAATAAAAAAATCTTCAAAGAAAACAAAGAATTCCTTCCTGGAGGCAAGGATTTAAGGACTACTTTAAAATTTAAAAAAATTATTCCCTCATAATTTCTCTCTCTTCTTTGCATAAAATGAAATGAACTTTTAAGATCTTAAGTAAAAAAAAAAAGCTGATGTGGCCAACAAACGTATTATATGCCGGCAGTTGGGATATGTAAAAAAATCTATTATGTTTATGTACATCTTAAAAATGACATCTTGAAATTTTGTAAACACTTAAAAATATATAGGTCTCATATGGATGGCAAGAGGTCATGTCAACATATAAATATTTTACGAGATTGTGTTTATGATTGGGCAAAATTGCGCCTCCTGGAGTCGAACCAGGATCTCCACAGGCGGACTTGATTTATCCTAGGTCACCCAATAAATTTAAGATCTTTTCATGTCAAATTCTCATTTCATGAGATATTGTGTTTATTGGGCGGCGACCTAGGATAAAAATAGTCCGCGTGGAGATCCTAGCTCGAGTTCAAGAAGCGCAATTTTGCCCAATCATAAACACAAAGTCATCTCGCAAATTTGCTTTCTTAAACGATATATTGACTGGTAACGAACAGTCTAATTGGTTGAAAAAATTCCATCTTTTCAAACAAAGCTCTACCTAGTTAATAAATATTTTAGTAGCTATATAATAGAAAAAATACCCTAGCAAAAATAAATGGTTACTTTTTTTTTTTAAATTAAAATTAAATAAATTAATCCGAAATTCTCACTTAATAAGTTCGATGGCCCAACTCGCCCAACTCTAAATAATATCCCGTGAACTAAGTAAGATAGAATAAAACATGCGCCTTGAATTCTAATTCTAAATAAAGATAGATTAATTTGTATCATCTGTCAAAGTTCCTCAGCATAAATCTGTGATTATTCGAGCCCAGATGTTCATGAACAATCAAATCTTAAAATATGCTTGAATTCACTATAAAATAACCTTAAACATTTTACACAGTAAAAAAAAAAAAAAATTGAAAATTAAAAAAAATAATAAGATATCAACACCGTAATTTTTGTAATGAATGTTATCAATACACATAACAGAGCAAAGTGTAACAAGATACACAAAACCATTATTTACAAAATTTCTTATGTATAAAGATTTTTTTTCTTGATGTATTTTTGTACCTTATGATAGACTGAAGTTATATACTATAATTTTATGTCAGAAAAATTGTATGATGACATGATGGCGCGGCCTTTTGTCAAATAAAATAATAAAAAACACTAGGTTATTTGTTTATTTGATTTTAATTTACAGAATGTTTCAAAGAGAACCTACTTTTTGGTTTGATTATTTTTAAGATGCGATTGCCACCACTTTTTATTTCTATTCTGAGATGTTCGGTCATTTTATGCAACTTCTTAAACTTTCCCCTTGCAGTAAATGTGAATGGAAGGTGTCGACTTCATTTTAGTAATATATTTTATTTACGAATAGTTCGGAAGATATAAAGGCTAAATGCATATTTTGGTAATCATCTTTGAAAGCGGACGCACACGCAAACGCCATCAGAGAAAATTCAATTCAGAGACATTAAAATACACTATTTTATTTCACCACTCTATTCTCGATATTCGATATTTTTGACCAATCACAATATTTCTCTTTCTATATTATTTTGCAGATCGGATGTTAAAAAAAAAAAAAACGTATGATCGGATTTTTTAAAGCTTTATTTTTTGGAAGAGGAAAAAAAAATGTTTTTGCATTCGCTTTGACTCTCTGTCTGTCTTTCAGTCATAACACTATCGGTTTTTAAAGTAGTTGAAAGCTTATTTTACTGACATAGTCAACTCGTTGGGAAACATCAGATGGGACGCTAATTAACATCACTATAATGTTTTTAAAGAACTACGAAGGCTACTCTGACGAATTGTTGAATACAAATCGAAAGTATTTTAAGTTTTACAAGTTAGTTTAAAAAAAAAAATAATAAAACACCTGAATTTATATTTATTCAGTCTCAAGCAGAGGTTCCCAAACTTTTTTTGATTCTCAGCTTCCAGGTGCCATAATATAAATATATCAGAATATTCCTTAAGTCTGTCTATCTAATATTGGAATAATAGCATAGGTTGAATATAATAAATATATAAAATATTTTTCCTAAATTTTCATTTCCGCTTGGAATAGACTATGGATTGGATTGGATTTTATGAGGTATTGCTCTTCCTTAGCCACCCGCCCCCCCAACTTTCTTAGATCCAGGGTTACCCAGTCGTCAATCTCAGAAAATCAGGAAAAGTCTCAAAATTGACAAAAGTCGAAAGACTTTTTTCCGCTCTCTAATTTTAAAAGAGGGATGGAGTTATCAGCCAAATTTGAATCTTCTAAGTTCAATAAAACTCCCCGAATAAGACGTTTCGGCCTGAATTTATTTGGGCATCTTCAGTTATTAGCTTCTCTGATTTCACCATACTTCTGTAGCTGTGATGACTGCTTCAAGAAAGATAACAGGAGTCCAATAACTGAAGATGGCCAAATAATTTCAGGCCGGAACGTCTTGTTCTGGGAATCTAGAGCATTCCAATTTGGCTGATATCTCCATCCTCTTCATTATAATCACATCACAGCCACAACTTCAAGCAATTATCATTTTATTTTAATACTTTAATTGGTATCGCAGGGCCGGATCTAGGGGGGGGGCAATGGGTGCATGTGCCCCGGGCGGCAGATATCAGGGGGCGGCAAATTTTGCGTCTCTAAAAAAAAGGTAAAATATTTTTTCGGACGGGAAAATTTGGTTCCGCGAAAAAAAAAAATTTCGCAGAAAAATTGTTGAGATCAGGGAAAATTTTAAGGAGGGGGCGGCAAATTAAATTTTGCCCTCCTAAAAAATCTCCTAGTTCCGGCCCTGTGGTATCGGGTTATAAGAAAGTCTCTTTAAGTTCAAACTTTGGGCATCGGTTTCAAACTAAACATAGATTTTCTCATTTTATTGATAATAGGCAATATTTGAAGAGAACCTTTGTAATAATAAAACTTGATTACTTTTAATCAAATTTGTTAATAGAAACAACTCTCTCTATCCAGACACTTTTGCACACTTGATCGCTTCTTTAAAATACGATAGACCCTTAAATATATTTCTTTTAGCTTTCATAAAAAAAAAGATAAAGGAAATATAATTATTAAAATTTATTTTAATTAAAATACGAAACAAATAAAAATGAGATATTTAGAGTACAATTGTTTTTTTTTTTTTGTCTTTCTAATTAAGAAAATAAACGCAAAGTTCTATATAGCTATATATCTAATTTAAGATAATTGTATAAAGGAATTTTCCTAAGAAACAAAGCCAAAGCTAAAGCTTCCTTTTTGCAATTTAACCGTATTATGCATATTCATAATCTTTTTACATTATGTAGGTCATTTTTAAAAATAGCGTAAAATAATAAACAGTTTTTTTTTAAAGATAAATGAAAATTCGGATTTGTTGACAGGGAGATGAGATGAAACCAAGAAAGGAGGAAGAAAGGTGATGAAATCCTCATCCACTCCTGGTTATTTTTAAAAGAAGATATCCGATTTCTAATAAAAATAGTGGCCTATTATTATTTTTTTAATCTCATCAGAGAAAGACAGATGGGGAGAGTTCAAATATGGCTTCCCTGATCCTGTTCATATTTTTATAAAGTTCATTCATAAGAGAGAAGAGAGAGAACAATGGCGTTATTAATACGTGTCGCTTACCAAAGTCATATGTTACTGACATGAAATTGACTAAAAGTTATGTTATGAATGGTTAATATACTTTATTCGGGTCTAATGAACTTAATAGCTTGTGTAAATGAAAGGTTGATTATAAAACGAGCAAGAAATTAGATTGTATGGGTGTCTGTATAAAGTAAAACAAATCCGTTCGCAAATTAAAAGGTGTTTTGCGGTTTAACGGTTAAAGAAATGTACAATTTACAGTCGCTGGTTGACAGTTGCAAATTTTCCCATTCATTTTCAAAATTTCACTTCCATTTGACATATTATAAAATAGACAAGAGCTGAATTGAGCCATTTATGTTATTTAATAGCTGCCCCATTTGATATTTCTCTTTCGATATTAATTTAATGATCCCTTATATTAAATTTCATTATTTCATATTATTAATAGTAAAATGCATACAGGAGGATTGAATTAAATCAGAGTTTTTGACAATTTTTTGAAGTGAGGACAATTTTCATTGCATCTTATTTTTTTCTCTTTAAACACTCACACTTTTTTCTCATTCACACTCACATTCACATACAGACAGTCTTTTCGGCAACTTAGACCATTTAAGATTTTAAACGATATTTGTATGTTTAATATATCTATTTGGGGTCCAGGCATTTCTATTTAAGCCATTAAGTATCCAAATGGCTTAAATAAAATCATCGGACTGCCTGGGATCCGAAACCTCGAACCTTGTTATACAAGGCAGGCGCGCTACCAACTACACCAAGTCCGAGGGCAAAATAATAATTTTTCCTATTCCAGTCCAGTGCCTGCTTGGAGATTTGTTTACATTCATAGAATACCTAAATGCAAAGAATACATGTAGATATTTCTCTACACATTTCCTATGGGAGAAATCGTAACTTTAGGAATTAATAACTCAAAAAGTTTTAGGAATTTCGGGACCTGAGTATTTTTCCTAGACCCTCCATAACGCCCTTTATAAGACTGAAAAATTTCGTTTCAAAATTCCAACGGTAAGTTAGTCAAACAGAGCGTGACAGACGGAGGGACAGACAGATGGACACTCTCCTATTATTATATATAAAATAGATCTTGAAAGGCCGATCATTCACCCGACGTTTAGCAGTAAATAGTTTTGGTTAAGCCCACCTTGTAATTTCGTATTGATGATATATTATCAAAACAGCGATGCCCTTCCATTTATTTAAATTAATAGGGAGGCAATTTTTTTAAAGTAATCTGGACCGAAAGCGTACTCTTGTCTCCTGGATCATGAAAACAAGAGTCTTGTTTCTGCCTCAAGGGACAGGGGCAATTAAAAATAATAACATATTTATTTTTAAAAATTCTGAGATACAACTTTTGTTTTTAAATTCAAATGTTGTCCAAATATTTATATCTGAGTTGTTCAGGAAATGAAATATTGATCATAAGAACAAAAAAAAAATAGATTTAAACAATTGAGATCTATTTCCGATTGACCAATAGAGTTATTAATTTAGAACCCTCATCCCGATTCTGTTTTTGTGTTTCCCTAATGTAGTACTATTGGAGAGTCTGATTGAATGAAGCAACTCTGCAGGTTGTCGGCGAGAGTATATTGAGAGGCGTAGGGCGGCCACTGATAGTCGGGGATCGGATCCCGAATTCCGGGATGAGGAAGGGCGGAAGCCGGAAGGGACCACGCCCTCCTCATCGTCCTGAAGGAGAGAGAGAGAGGGTGATAGGGATAGAAGGGCGTGGTGCCATCCTCTTATCAAGGGCAGGACACACACACACCCGACACTTCTCTAGACAGACAGCCAATCTGCCCTCTGCTATAGTTACAACTATTAATTACCAGCCGAGGCTCTGGTTTTGTTTCGAGTTAATTAAATAAGGCTTGCGTGGATTGGAAGGAGAAAGTGGGGGACACACAGCGCGTGCCAACGTTTAAACGGATTATTCCTCTGATCCAGACAAATTCTGATTAATAAACGCCATTAGCTAATTCACGTGTGTCTGTTCTTTGTCTTCGTTTTCTTCTTCAACTGTTTAGGCTTTTTGAAAGCTTGGAAATCACGCGAGGACGAATCACGGGCGTGCCATCTGTGAGACGTCAAAGATTCTGTTAAATTATTGCCTCAGCTAGGAATTAAAGGATTAACCCCATTGAGAGCCTTCAATTGTCAAATCTAATGCTGGCTTGTCTCTTATGACATCGCATGATACCATACTTAAACAAAAATTTAGATCTCTTAAAGAGTAACTTCTTTTTTAATTTGACAATCCATATAAATAAAATAAAGTTTTTTTTTTTGCTCATTCTTTTTTCTTTTAATTAAACTCTTAGACACTGGATCATTTAAACTTGAGTTTATTTTTTTTCTTTTATTCATAAGTTTAACATGTTATTTTACAAAATATTTCTTATTTTATCATGACACAACCGTAAAAAATTGGGAAGCCCCGGAGATCTTGAGTAGGCCACGAAAATTGGCTTACTCAATATTTTAAAAGTAAATAAAAGCCAATAAAATATTTCAAAAATTGTATAGCTATGTTGAATAATATTGGTAGAAAATAAAGAGAAGTGCACTAGGGTTTTTTTTCTTTATTATTACTCTCTCAGCCTTACCTCTGACATTTCGATCCCGGTAGGGATCATCCTCAGAGCTATAACATCTCTTCAGTCATTAGTATCAGAACAGACATGTCTGAGAGGTAACTTTCATTGGAATATACTGAGGTGGGTTCCCGTTTCCTTCCTCATAAGGAAGCATCTCAGATAGGTTTTTGCCATGAGGTGGATTTAAACTCGAGTTGTATTCAACTCAGGATTATAAGCTTAACTGCTTTATCACCTCGGCTAATCGCCTCCTCAAAGCTATAACATAAATCATAATCATACATAAATTAAAGGCATAATTGGATACAATTTATTGATAAAAATATTTTGTATATAATTACCATAAAAGCCAGTTATAATCAGTAAGATTTTCTTGGATTAGATTTTCGATTTTTTTTTTTATAACATACCTCTGAAGATGATCCCCGCCGGAATCGAAACGTCATCGTGAAGATTTTCCCTACCGATCAGCTTAAGACAGAGTAATAATAAAGAAAAAAATCTAGCTGCACTTGTCTTTATTTTCTACCATAATAAAATAGTAGATCTATAATAGTTCGAATAAATTTTATTTTTGTTTACAATGTAATGACTTTTGTTATAGCAAACATTTAAAGATTTTTTTTGTTTAGCGTAAGTAACTAGAGAACCACTTGGTGGTCAACCCCGCGCCTAAGAACCCAATTACGCCTTCTATGGGATTCCCAGAATATAAAGTTAAAATGTTTCTCTTATCAATCAATCGGTGAAATTTTTTTTTCTGAATCCTGAGTAAATAAAGGATCTAATCAATTCGATTTTTTTAAATTAGTTTGTATAGATCTGAGATGATGACGCTCGCTGTTTCAAATTGCGAGCGAATAAAAAAAAGTTTCGGTTGGGTGATAATCAGGTCTAATTTAAACATTAAGAAGAGAGTTAACCTTTGAAGACAACAAAGTTTTGAAATTCATGAGCCTTGGTTTCATGGCAAAACACTTAGTTAAACATTCTCATACGGTGGCTGCCTGGAGAAATCCGAGCGTTAAATAAAGGAAATTGTGAATTGGTTTCAAGTCGGGTTACTTGCTTGCCCAATCAACACTAGCTTCTTAGAAATTTTATTTTCTTAAACAATATATTGATGTCATGTAAATGATTCTTTTTTGCTAGCGAATGTTGGTAAATAATAAAATAGAGAATGGGTTTCATTTCATCTCAAATGTACATAAGTTAGTTATAGAAAAAGTCTCCTGGAGTAGTTTTTGTTCCATTATCATTATCCAGAATAAATGTATTACTTCTATAAATTCAATTTTGCATGATTATACTCAAGATTTTAATTCCAAACAACCCCTTGATTTTCAAGTTCATACACTATGTGTTCTTATACAACAAAACCACAAATAGTCCGGTTAATCGGTTCCATCAATTTTCCGAACTATTAATAGGTATTAATATTTGAAACCGGACTAATCGAGGAGCTAACTTAGGTATGATAATTGGTTGCAAAAAATTTTTTTTTAGCTTTTTGGAAAATTTGCTTATCGAAACCGGATTAAGCTAGATATTGTTATATTTATTATTTAGGGTAATTTATCTATTACGTAAGCAATTTTTTGGAGATTTTGGATTCCACTCTCGCTCGCCAGCAATAAAATAAACCCCTCCTCCTCCCGTAAGCATTTCTTTAAAAAAAAAAAATTACTAGGGATTATTAGTCTTTTTAAAATGCTTTCCTAAGCAACTTATTGACCTCTTCCCCTTATAGGGGGTACACTATACCATCGAAAGTAAGCAAATAAATATTCCTTAAATTTCTTAGGTAATACTTGAAGGGATCCCAGGTATTTCGGAAGAATATGAAAGTGCAGGCAGCCAAAAATAAAACATTCTCGATTCTCTGTGAAGGTTCTGACATTTCGGGCAAAATTGATTCACCCATCCTCGATATATTTATTCAGTGAGGATGAACGAATAAATTTTGCCCGAAACGTCTGAACATTCACATAGAATCGAGAATGTTTTATTTTTGGCTGCCTGCACTTCCACATTCTTCCAAAATACATTTCCAGCCATTAAATATCATTCTACTCAGGAATTTTATAATTCGTCATGAAAAATAGATAACTATTTTAATCCTTGAAATATTTGTCTTATTATTTTATTAACCAACCCTTCGAATTTTAAAGGGGTGATTTTCGATTTTCTTAGAGCACTCATCAGATAAATGGATCCTTTGACCTCTAATTTCTTACGGAAGATGAAAATAAAAATTAAAAAGAGAAAAATTTGAAATATTTCCAAATTTCACGAGCTAGTGGATTATTTAACTCTCATTCTTTTTCATGAACCCACATTATAACATTAAATAAAATAGAGTAATAAATACGAAGGAATTTCAAGCACTTGGGGATTCAGCCTTTGTAAAAAGGATTTTTTACTGACCCTCTAAAACTTAAAACAGCTCCTTTTTTTTTCATTACGCAATTAACCCTTTCAATAGATCGGTAGTAAAAATAAAGAAATGGTTTATACATTTTATAAATGTCTGGAGCTATTCCATAGAATATTGATCACAAAGTAGTATAAAATATAATTCGTTTTGTCTCTCGATAGTTTATTGACAAAAATTTTTAACAAAAAGCATTTTTGCTAACCAACTTTGTAAACTGTGCCAATCGAACTCGCTCTATTATCCTTTCATCTTGTCGAGATATCATTTGCCCTTCTGGACCCTTCTATAAGCCCAGCTGGCCACCGGAGAAACATCTCTCTCTCTCTCCCTCATTTTATGACTTAATTCTCCACAACTTGGAACAAGAACGATGGATGGGATTTCATATCTTTGATAAGAGTTAGAACAACGATGAAAGCAAAGGGCCGCCCTCTCTCTAGGTGAAACTATTTGTGCTTCATGTTAATTTAATCTATTATATTAGAGAGTTAGCTAGCACCTATATTTTATCTCTATTTAAACGGCTTTGTTCTACAAAAGAAAATTAAGAATGGACATATAGCCTGTTAAATTGTTTCAACCAGGTTTCATAAAAAGGATTCCGTTTTAATTAGATCCCATTCAACAAACCAGTTAATAAATGGCATCTGCCCTTAATCGAGAAACTCTCTATTCCCAAATGGACCCTTTAAATTTCTATCAACATCATTTTATCTTTGTTAGATATCAATCTAGTAAAAATAATCATTTACCTTTTTATTAGTTGGCAATTTTTAAATTGGGGAGATGTTTTTTAAGAGTGAATCGTTCTTTAATTTTTTTTTTTTTTTGTTTTTTCGATATTCTTTTTATTTACGATTTAATTTATTCAAAAGTATTTACTTGATTTAAATATTTTGTGTTGTCTGCGATCCGAATAGACACGCTTTGGCTTTTAAGATTATCAAATATTGGGGCAATGCCCCTTAGCCCTAACATAAATAAGAACTCTTTTTTTTAGAGTTCGCTTCCCATTCCAAAAGTTAAAAATTTTCTAAAGTTGAAGTGGCTGAAATTATAAAATAAATTAACCATAAACGAAAATAAAAAAAATCTGGTGTGACTGGTCGCACAGCACACAACTTTCGATTACCGAAGTATATTTATAGAACAGAAAATTGACAAAAGAAGCCAGGAGGGGGCCTCTATCGAAATAAAACGTCCAATTTAAGGAACGTTTCGGCTTTATTTAATGCCATCATCAGTTTCTCTTAGAGTAGTGACAACCTCATTGCATTTATTATACAACAAGTGGAAAAGCCCGCCTTTGCCGAGAAATTGCAAAATTTTAAAGTATTAATTTTCCTTTAAGGTTTCCCTTCCTTTCACTCTAAGCAATTCGAGAGAGAGAGAGTGGTAAACAGGAACTTAACGTAAGCGAGTGGCTAGCGCTTTATATTATAGTAATGGTAAATTGCAGAGGGAGTTGTTTTGTATTATCACATATAAAAATTATTTAAAACTTTTTGTTCGTGCAAATATTTTAATTCCTCCTAAACTTCCAAGAAACTATTATCCGAATCTAGGGAATATTTGAAAATCATTTAAGATTAATTAATTACAATTAGGCGTTTGTCTTGGCGCTGAGGCCCCGTTCAATTTGTACTCCACGTCTCCCTGGTGTATATAAAATATCATTAACACTCCCTCCGATAGAAATATGAAAAAGAAAAAAAAACTTAAAGCTATTATCTTAGTAAAAGCACGTAAAATACTAATTGTTATAAATTTCAATTGAATTGAAAGAAAATTGATTTAATATCTTGCATAAGATTTGCTCTAGTGTTCTAATTTATTTGCCAGCCAAAAGGCTCTTGGGCTGACTTAAAAGCCCATGGAAATGGAAAGTGGGTGGGGGGGGAGAATTATTATTATAGATGGGAAGAATAAGAAGGGAGGGGGGAGGGAGGGTACGTATGACAAATTAACAAAATGATGAACTAGAGAGAACAAGGACTCTCTCGCTCTGAGGTGGAAGCGATAAATGATAAATTGCGAGAGATATAAAGAATTTTATAATAAATGATACAGACGAAGAGCTGGAAAAGGAAATCGTTCTTAGATTTAATAAAAAAAAAAAGATTTTTAAAATATAATTGCTAGTAAAAAGGGTAAAGTTAAAAATTTTTAAATTAAACATAGACGTACTTCAGTTATGATTTTATAATTTGGCTATTTTATAGTTTTTACTTTTATATTACGAAGAAAAGGGACGAAATTTTTTTTTTTTTTCTTTGAGGAGATGGAGTGAAGGCAAATAAGAAAAGTTTGAAATTTGTTATAAAAGCTAATATGTAACATTCATCCATTTCCCCTCAAAGTCAAATAAAAATTACTAGAAAAAAAAAGAGAAATTGAAATTCTTGGCAGATAAAAAAAACGTTTGTTCAAATCATGATATCTTTATAACAGCAATGTTTATAATTTTTACTTTCTCTTACCTTTATATATATGTTAATATATATAGAGAGAGAAAGTATTGGATTCATGTCAAAAATTCGATGTCGAGATTTTGATGGATATACACGTTTTGAGGTCCCCTGAATTCAAAAAAGTGGTTTTTGCGACATGGTCTGTCTGTGTGTGTGTCTGGGTTCAATTTAAAGCATGAAGGAATTGAGCTAATAGGTTGAAATTTTGTATTTAAGTTTTGTACTCTCCTGGCCCGTGAAAATAAGCTTTTAATCAAAATCGGTCAAAGGGTACTAGTACTTTACTGATGTACTTTTTCAGTTTTTTTCGATTTTCTCAAAATTCGCTCCAGAGTCATTTCATTTCAAATCAACACAGGTCCCAACCCGACCATCTCCGATTTTGATGAAATTTGGTGTGTTCATTGTACATGATGAGAGAATGAAAAATGCCAAATTACAGAATTGTAGCACAAGTAGAACAAAAATTATGGCCCCCCGAAATTTGAAAAATTTTCGGAAAATTTCAAAATCTTTGCAGTCAAAAACGGCTGTAACTTCTGTTCGAATAAAGATAGAACTATGAAACAAGTATTTTTGGAAAGGTCTTGAAACAAGCTTTAAAATGATGTGCAACATGATTACATTCAAACAATGAAAATAATTAAGGTCATTGACTTTAACCTTTGACCTTGAATATCTCAAAACATGTCATCTCCAAAATTGATGAAAAAAATATATATACTTCCCCATTTTACGATAAACAACATATTAAAATTTCATTTTGGGACGACTTTGGGATTAGGAGATAAAAATTCATATGTAAAGCTATCTGATGCAAAAAAGCAATACAAAGCATGTTGAATGCAAAACAATTACATAAAATATTAACCAATCACTGAAAATCTGAATAGGTCATAGGCGTCGGACTTGGGGGGCTTTGCGACTAGATATTAATATAAAGTTATCGTCAAAGTTGAGTGTGAGTGTGAATGAGAAAAAAGTGTGAGTGTTTAAAAAAAAATCGAAATCCGATGTCTCTAATCTCAAAGAATTTAAAACCAATTAAAGCATTTTTCTGATTATAGTTCGAGTTTTCGAATTGCAAAGAACAGGGAAAGAGTTATGGGCGTGGCCTTCCCACTCTCTTTTAAACAAAAGATATAGAATAGATCTTTTTTTGTAGTTTAGAGTGAAGTTAAGCTAAAACATAATAAAAATATTTCTCAGATAAATTAAATTGCAGAGTTTATAATATAATTAGTATAAAAAAAAAAATCTAAATGGATTTGAAAGAAGAAGACTTAAGAAAGAGTTGTTATAAAAAAAAATTTTCTCCCCCTTTTCATTTCCTTTTGCTATCGATTGAACAATCAAATATTTAAACTATTCAAGCTTTTTGTGCTATTACAATAAAGTATTATGATAATTGGTGTTTTTTATTTAAAAAAAAAATCTAATTGATATCATAAAGATGCCAGAAGAGAGAGAGAATCTCTTAACATTTATTCGACCTCACAATACGCCCTTCGCAACCGACGCTCTGCTCTCTCAGATAAGCGTTGTTTGTATAATTTTGTTGCAGGAATTAAATCCCCTGTAGCCTACTTCTTATTGGCAAGTCCATTAAAGTCTGTTTGGATAAGTTCAAAACTCGAATGAGTTTGCTTCTATTGATTTATAGCAAGAAAAAAACATTTTTTTTTTCTCTTATTAATATTCAGGTATAAAAAAAAAGTGTCAAAAAATATATTTAGATTTAATTGAAAGATTAGGAAAAAAAAATCAATTTTCTTGTTCTTTTTTATATTTATGTGGTTGGGAGTTAAAAAAAATCATTTTTAATTAGTGATAATTGAACATCATTAAATATCACTTAAGACCACGAGTTACTCGAAATTAAAACCTGTATTTTCAACTATTTTTGACACTCTCTCAGTACTTTATATTTCATACTAGGGTTATATTTATAGTAAAATGGAATCAACCGTAATAGGCTTACGTAGCTAGTTTTTACAGAATAAAGTCTCGTAAACTCATCTCTTAATATTTTAAACAGTGCAAATTATTAATGTAATTATATTTGAACTGAATATACAAGTCTGGCTTTTTTCATTATTTCTTTACTGCTTGCTTCGTTGAAGGTTTGGTTGCCTATCTGCAGGCGTATTGAGAATACTGCATATTATAATAAATTCCATTTGTTTATAAGTTTTAATTTTTTTTTTATCGACATTTTTTTTATGATTATCTTGAAAAAAAAAAAAAATTTCTGCAAAAATAGACCAAAAAAGGATATAAATCTTAGAAAATGATTTTTATTTTTGAATACTGTAGTCTAGGATCAACAACAAAATTTTTTCTATTTTAAAATATTATACCGGTATTTTATAAAATATTATATTTACATGCGGTTTTAAGAAAAAAATTTATATTTTAGACGTGTACCAGTTACAGCTCTGTTGGCCTTCTGTTAAAGTCTGCTTTCGTCAGTCATATATTACATCATATGGCTACTCTTACGGAAGCTGAACAATCTATAATTGTGGAGTTGATTGATTTTTGGAGAGATTGTCGGTGTCTGTGGGGCATAGAGGACACGAATTATTGCAACAGGGACCGTAGAAATGAATGTTTTAATGAATTATTAAAAATTTATAAGAAGTGGATGGCAGAAGTAGGCTTCTGGCTTCTTCTTCTATATAGGTATAGGAATCATAGCTACACCTATTTTTTGACATTTAGAGAGACAAGGATTGTGCTGTTTCAAGATACAAAGTTAAATAATTATTTGTTTTTAGCTGGAATTTATTTTTGCGAATGTTTCTGTACAGAATTAGTTTCGGAATTTTTCAACTCCATTTTTAGGTGTACAAAAAATTCCGGATCCGTTTTAATTATTTCTTAGAAATGTTAAATTTCTTGCCATATCAATAGAAAGATTTGCATTGTGGAAAAACTCCTAAATAAATATTTCCCACCCTCTGTCCACCCTCGAAACTTCATTTGTGAGAATTCACGCTTCTTTTAACCCAGCATGATAATTTGCAATCGAAAACTTATTTATTTAAATATTATTTTTATTAAAAAAAAAATAATTTAAAATTTATATTTATTATTTTTTTAAATCTCGTAAGCCGTATATTTAAATTAATATATTTTCATATTCACAAATATAGAAACGGACGGAGCCAAGCCACCGGCCCCCCACCCCCGCCCCAGACCCCCCAACCCCCCACCCCCCCCCCCCCAAACCCCCCCCCGCAGCCCCAGCGCCCCACCCCCCGGCCCCCCCCCCCATTCTTCCCGAGATATGAATTGAAAAATATTTAATTATTTTTATTTATTTTGAAAATAAATATAAACTTTTTATTATATAAGCTTACTATAATACAAAATTAATAAACCTTATAATTAATCAGTTTTACTATTTGTATTATATACAAAAATGTAGAACGTCACTTTAATCTAACAAACATTGCAAACAATGTTAATAATATAAATTTATGTTATAATATAATATTTATTTTATGAGAGTGTTTAAAGTTATTTGAGCCTGTTCTGTTTTATAACTTTAATAGATATAAAAGTAGAATATTTATAAATATATGATATTTATTAAAAAAAAAAAAAACTAAAATAACATAAATAAAAATCTGGTGTTGTTGACCTCACAGCACACAACTTTCTCTAATTTTCGGTAATCGAAAGTTGTGTGATGTGGTTTATTTGTGTCAAGATATACCTGGTATTTAGCAGAGGAAAGTGTGCTTCAATTAATTTAGAGGGCAAAATGAGAATATACATCCAGGATATTTTGTAGAACTCACTTTTTTTGGATCAGGGTCTCTCAAAACATGTAATTTCATCAACATTGAATTTTTGACACTATATCAGTACATTATATTAGGTATACTGTATATCGATGTATAGTATATTTAAGGGAAAATAAAATGGAATTAACCGTAATAGGGTTGCGCAGCTAGTTTATATAGAATAAAACTCTCTGATTTAAACAGAGCAAATTATAATTATATTTTTTCCGCCCCCATAAACATAAAATTATATTTAAAAGCCTAACTTTTTTTCATGATTTCTTTTCTGCTTGCTTCGTTGAAGTTTTGGTTGCCTATTTGCAGGCGTATTGGAGTTAAAACAAATTCCATTTGTTTATAACACTTTTTTTTTTTAATTAACATTTTTTATGATTATCTTGCAAAAAGATTTCTGTGAAAATAGACCAGAGGTGGGCATAGGTCTTAGAAAATATATCTGATTTTTATTTGCGAATACTCATGACTCGCATCAACAACAAACTTTGTTTGCATTTTAAAATATATTTACATGCGGTCTCAAGAAAAAAATTTTTATTTCATTCATTTAATGAATATTATATGGCATATATAGGCCCTCATCAAATCATATTTTTGTAGTGACGATGATTGTTCGAGATATTTGCAAAATAAAGTGCGCGAGAGTTCCTTCAAAGCTGGTGCGTTATTTTCCGGATATTCCTCATTTAATAACATTTTTTTTTTAAAGGATTGTGTAAAGTCCTACAAATTTTATGAAGGCTACATTTTTTCTTTCCTAAACATGGAAAATAAAATTTTAAATAGCATTTGATAAATAAACCTAAAAAAAAAAAAATCAATTTTCTCACGTCAATCATTTATCATACACATTATCATAAATAAAGATAAGCAAAAACTCTAATTGAATTAATATTAGCCTAACACACGATATAGTTTACTTATCTTTAATCAACATTTTCATTTTATTAAATAAATTCTTTTTTATTTTTCTTGAAGTGAGACAAAAAAAAGAGACTAATTCAAAATAAAAGAGAAATGGTTCATAATTTTGACTATAAAGAGCTAGAGAAAATAATTATTTAAAATTAAAATAAATGCTTCTGGCGATGCTGGTGGTTTTACGTTTATAATTAGACATATTTCAGAGCGGTGACCTGGTTTCATAAATTTACTTTGACCCACGGTGATTTAGACCCCGAATCTCGTAAATTAACCAAAAAATTCCCCTTCAAAATATATTTATAATATACCGCCCTGGAATGGACTAATAATTTTCCAGAGAAAAATATAATGTGCCTTTTTAAAGCTTGAGAAATTTTCAAATTCATTTTCTAAACGATGTGCTTCATGAGCCTCTTGTGACTGCCAAGTTTTAATAACATAGTATTAATGGCCCTCGAGCTATTTAATGGAGTATGTATGTATGCAGGTACATATATATGTAGGTATATATTTCCTCGTCACGGTTCTTCCCCCTCCCTCTCTGGTTGGTTGGTTGCGTATGATTAACCCCCAAGAAGAAGCCTCTACTCTGCTTATCTCCAAAAGAACAGAGCAATTGTTGATCATAAGGGCCTAAGCAATTTCTTCCAAAGGGCTTACGTTTAATTTATTACTGGCAATTTAAAAATATATCTATTTTTTGGTATACTCAACCCTTTTTTATATTTTTTCCCCATTTCAAGATCGAATCTTTTTTTTTCCTAGAAAAACTTAGCTTTCTACTTTCGCCAACAATATCCTTATTTATCTATCAATATCCAATCAATTTAAAATCTGGTGACATTTTTTTTATTATTTCTAAATCCTTCTTTTTCTTGAAGGACTTTACAAGTCCAATAATCTAATATCTCTGAAAAACAAATGGATATAATGCTTATTGAATTTTAAATGCCTCATTGGCGAGTTCTATTTTCTTTTTTATCCCAATAATTTGACATTTTGTTTTATTTTACCCTTGTAGCCGGAGGCCTTGTGAAAAATTTAATATTGTTATAAAATAAATGTCCAACTTCCTATGTTTGGATTCGAACTTGACATTCAATAGATCGATTAAATTGAATTGATTAATGAAAATTTTAAAAAATCTGTTTTTGCACTATTTTGTATCGGTAAACTTTACCCAAAAGAATAAAAGCGGGTGATAAAAAAAATTATTCATAATATTGATGTCGAATTTTAAAAAATTCGTTCTTAATCCATTTGTTTCAATACAACGAACAACGTTATTTTCGTCTTCGGCGAGCAATTGCAAAATTTTAAAGTTTTCTCTCAATCACAACATTATTACTCTGTGCACTTTTTTGTATAAAACAAGAAAAAAAGTCATTGCCATTTGTTTTGTTTACAATTGTGCAAATGAAATGCCCTCTATCTCAGATTTCTTCGTGCATAACATCGTCCAATTACAAATGATAGATCAAACGAAAGAAGAACTCAAACAGTTTTTCTAAACCTTACAAGAGCTCGATGTGAGCACCATTCGTCACTCTGCACACATTAAGTCGATAAGCGAGTTCTTCCGAAACGGGAGTCTCGTGATATTTGTACCACCGAACCATCGCGTGAGAATTTTCCCGCACACTATGTGTTCACATGTCCACTAAGGTGAAAGGTGGATTCATCACTGAAGACGACACGATATAGAAAATCTTCATTCGTTATGAAACAACATAGCGTTTGCGAAGTTGGCACGTATCTTCTAACTGATAATACGAGTTTTATATAATGGAGAGATGGAGATATCAGCCAAATTGGAATGGTATAGGTTTCCATAATAAGACGTTTGAGCCTGAATTTATTTGGCCATCTCCAGTTGGGAACTACACACACATGTGCACCTGCTGGCCGAAACGTCTTATTCTGGGGGATTTATTGAACCTATATCATTCCAATTTGGCAGATAGCTCCCTCCTTCATTATAATCACATCACAGCCACAACTTCAAAAGCAACTAATAATTTTTATATTTTAAAGTTGAAATTTCGAGCGTCCACCACACCTATCTTCAGAAATGTTAAATATAAGGAACAAATTTATGCCACTAGTCCGACTAGCTTCCTTTCTAGGCCGAGCTACTAGTTTTGCTAAAATACCCTATGAACCTGAGGGTTTAACATTTTAACACTATATTCTCTCTATTATATTTTAATTTATTAGTTTATTTTTATCCCCCCCTATTTGCGTAGGGGTTATATATAATTTTTACTTCAAAGCTGTTTGTAAATAATTACCCGAAGCCTCCCTTTTGGTTATAAATATAAGAAAGTAATCAGTGATGACAGTGTCAGTCCAAATTTGAACCTGGATCGATTGCGGGATTCACGTGGCAAAATAGGGAGGGCTCCCCGGGAGGCTCTGATCTAAAATAGCCCCAAGTCCATGACCCTCGAAGGGCCAGCAAACAGATAAAGTCCTTACGATAAATTGTGAACATTGGTCATGCATGCGTTCTTGTTTTTTAGCCGACACCTTATTCGTGCTCCCCAATTTTTTCTTAGATTGCTTCTTATTCTTCTTCAAAAAAAAAAAAAAAAAAAAAAAAAGAAAAGAAAAGACAGCTAAGATATTTAATTATCTTCCGAAATCATCTGGGCTTTTTTAAATAGTTAATTATAGATTTTAGAAAATTTCAATCTGGTCATGCAATATTAGATTAGGTTGGTGTTCCTCCTCGGAGGGGAAAAATGAGAGTCGAGATTTATCGCTGTCTTATCTAAATGAGAAAAGAAAATTTACTCGTATTTTTTTTTTTAAGGTGAAATATTTTTATCAATTAACTAAGCGTGATAGGAGCTTCCCCCTCAGGCAGATGACGAGAGATTCTGAATATAGTAATCAGATAAAAAAAATTTGATTGGATGGAGGAAAAATAAAATTTTCAGATAACCCATTTCTGAGGCTATAGGTTTTTAATTAATCTGTAGTTATTAACGGTATAATTTAAAAAAAATTCTTTTTTACTCAATAAAATGTGAACTACTTCAATTTATTGAACTCATAGTTGTACAGTGAGCGCCACAATTAAGTCCACACCTGATAGTTAGAGCCTTAAGTATATGGTATAATATATGGTGTATAATGAAATAATTTTAATGACCGAATAGGTAAAACGTAAAATCTGGTATGGATGATTTTATTTTTCCTTCCGCCCTCCCGCCTTTTTTTTCCTTTTCAAATTTAAAATTATTTCACCATATAATATACCATTTACTTAAGGCTATAGCTATCAGGTGGGGACTTACTTGGGGCGTTCACTGTACCAAAAGTATATTTAAATATCAAACCGATTGATCTTTTTATTTTAATTTGTTTATTTGCTTATTTAATTATTTGCTCTTTCGAATTAGATTATAAGCATTATTTTCTCTCTTTTCTGTCGTTTCCAAAAGTTAACATGAAATGTACAAATAACTACCCTAAAATTCCTCGAAACAATTTATATATTCTTAAAATAAAAATAAAAATATATCGCTGTTCACTTCAGATATACAGTATTTGATGATGGAAATATAAATAAGCAAATTCAAATATTGATGATGAATTTCATTAATTAATTCCAATTCGTATTATTATAATTCTTAACAACAAATGTTTAAACCTCGTTAAAACGAACAATAAAAAAAAAAAACAATATGTGGCCTGGTTGGTCTCCTTTAAATTTTTTAAATTTATATTTTCATTTAAAATAAAACGTGATAAAGAAGCAAGAAATTAAACAATTTTTATCTTTATCTCTTTTTCTGCACAAAAAGAACATAGAAAAGGAAAAAAAAACGGTATAAACGCTTTGGTTTAATAAAAAGAATTTTATTATTAAATAATATATTGTACAAGAACATGATAAAATAACCATTTAAAAGGAGCGAAGCTTTTGTTGAGTACTTGGGAGAAAAAATTAGAAAAAAAAAACACAAAATATTTGTATGATAGTATTGATAACCTTAAGGGGGAGTAGGTGAGACCGTCTAAACGTACTTTTAAAAAAAAACTAGACGATTATAAAGAATTTTTTACTATTATTAAGTAAGTTTAGATGATTTATTTAAAAAAAATTAATTGTCAAATAGTTCAGCACTCGTGCAAAAGATGGCAGGACAGTCTATCAGCCGGTATTATCAGATCCCCTATTAGCCTATATCTGGCCTATATTTATATATTTTTATGCTTTTATAAATGATACATAATATATAATAACTATTAACTACGTAGAGCCTTTTTAGAAATGGATGGAATTTTTCAACCAACGCTCAAATAGACTGTTCATCAGTCAGTCAAAATATCGTCTAAGATAGCAAATTTTCTAGAAAGGATGTTTGTGCTTAAGATTGGGCAAAATTGCATCCCCTGAAGTCCCCCCCCCCCTTTTTCCCCCCCCCCCCCCCCCGAACCAGGACCTCCACGCTTTCGCGGTGGGTGGACTACCCTTATCTTAGGGCGCCAGCCCAATCAAAAATAACATTTATAAATTAAATAAAAGCAACTTGTGTTTTCTTATGCAGGAAATTTTATTCATAGTTTAAAAAACAATCAAGATCTCTCATGGTGGCCGAAACATGATAGCGCACCTGTAAACCAAAAATAAATATAATTGAAAATTCACTCCTACTCCGCCTTAAAAGCCAAGGAGTATGGGTTCGGGGTGCCAATGAAATTTATTTACCTGGATAATTTGTAAAAGTTTTAAATAAATATTTATGATGATTAGTAATAATTATAAAATTCCTGAATAGAGCAAAAAAAAATGTTCTAAGTAAAGGAATTTTAATTATAATTAAGTTTCTTTTAATATAAAAAGAGGAGAATTAAAAGGAATTTGCCACCCTGTCTGTCCCCTCACCCCAATTTCCTGCCCCCCCCCCTCCCCCAGCTAATAAAAGATTGACGTTAACTTTTTACAAATTAACATTTCTATAGTTCATGCAACTAATTATAAACAGGACGTTTGAAAAGGAGGTTGTCAAAGGGGCGGTTGAGTAAGTTACTTGTGGCTGATGGAGGGAGAGCCCATGTATGTATGTATTGAGGTCTCTGCATGGAGGATCGAACATCGTAAAGCCAGCAGCCATATAAATACCGTTGCATATACTTTTAGGCACGCCATATACTGCTAAATACTAATATATGCACCGGCCGGGACCCATTAAAGGAAAGTTAAAAGATATGGACGTGATTAAAAGCGAGCCTTATTTCCATCTCGACGGGGTTTCCCCGGGACAAAACGTCAACGCCATACGCCATCATATTCGCTCGCTCACCTTTTACCGGCCCTCCGTTAAGGGTTTATATATACTTGGAGGGGGACTACCGTGTATTAAACTCCGATAAAAGACGTTGTTGTTGCCTGTTCGTTTAATAGACACACCATTTATATCTCAAAACCCCGAAATGAGATTCGTCCCACGACAATATCTCTCTCTCGCTCTCTCTCTCGATACGTTCTCTCAAATGTTTTAAGCTTTAAACTTTAAATAATATATGACATTTCGTTTAAATTACTATCATAATTTTGATATCATTGTATTTTTTTAAATTATTATGATGGTCGTTTAAACATCTTTGGGATAAGTAAACAGGAGAAGAAAAATCAGCAGCTGGTTGTATTACATTTTTTTATTTCCGTGTTGGGAATGACGTTTCGATCCCGGTTGGGGGTCATTCTCAGAACTAATGCGTACACATCAAGAGATGAAGAAACATTGACATTATCAATTATAATTTGTTTTTATCTTCGAGTACAATTATATTTTAGAATATATTTTAGATGGCCCTTACAATTCAAGAATTTTTAAGAAAATTGTCTAGATGGGTGGTATATATATTTTATGTGTATATTATATAATTCAATCAGATACTATTTGCAGAACTTATAGCAAGATATCTATTAAATATAAATAAATTATACTATTTCAAATACTAATGAAAATAAACAGTCAAGGATGATCCCAATTAGTTTAAATATTTGAATTATCAATATCAATGGAGGGTATAAGTGAGGTCCGCCGACCCCGCAACTCGGGAATAAGGCGAGGGTTTATTTATATTTATTTGAATTATCAATACAATTATATAATTATGAAAATAATTATTAATCTTGAATGCTTGAATATGATTGTTAGAATCAAGGGCGGATACAAGGGGGAGTAAAGAGGGTAATTACCTCCCCCCAGAAACTCCTCTGGATCCGCTCTTGGCTGGAATGTAGGCGATCTAAATTATCAACTTAGGCCATAGGCGTAGCCAGAAATTTTTGATGGGGTTTCAAGAAAATTTTTTCAAACACTTGAAAAATTTAAGATTATTTTAGGGTATTTATTTTTTTTTTAACTAGAGTAAATTATGATATTTTACTTTCTCTTACCCTATATGAAATATAATTTGTATTATAGAGCTAAAATATCTAGTCATGGCTTGGGTCCCATGAGGGGGGGGGTTTGAACCCCCCCTGGCTACGCCTATGAATAGGCTACCAAAATCTGAATAATATCTTTTTAAATATTTTTTTTCTCTTTATTTTCTTGTCTTTGACCCGGGTCATTCGGTCCCCACTTTTACAATATATCTTACAAAAAATTCTAAATATTTAATAATTCGGCGTTTAACTTAAAAATCAGAAGAATATAAAATGACAAATGTCATCCCTTTATTTCTTTTTTATTACTAAGAGCTTCGTCTCTACTAATTAAAAATATTTAAAGGAAAAATGAGATATAATTCATCTTTTCTTTCTTAAGTCTCTTAAAAGGGTCAAAAATTAATTTTTAGAAGAACAAGTGCTGGTGGTAAAATATTAAATTTCATTTCATTTCAATAAAAATTAATCCTCCATGTAAAGAGGCTTTGTTATGTTTAAAATGTATATAAAGATTAAAATATTAATTATAATGAGCGCATTAATCATATTTAATTGTATTTAAGTGAAAAAAAAAAAATCGTTTCTTGTTGCTATTATTACTCAAGCCATGGATATATCTAAATCAAAAAATCTGGTATGACTGGTCACACAGCACACAACTTTCTCAACCATTTCTCCTATCTTTTCTATGAAGCCAGAGTAAAGTGTACTTCAAAAGATTTCAATGGCAAAATGAGAATATACATTTTAAGAGAGCGTACAAGTATTACGTAACGCAATTTTTGAAGATTTTTGACCCCCTCCCCTCCTAGACGTTACGTAACGCTTAAGTGGCATTTATACTAAAAGTCACAATTATGTTGCGC
The DNA here is from genome assembly GCA_023213315.1 of Euborellia annulipes. Taxonomy (NCBI): domain Eukaryota; kingdom Metazoa; phylum Arthropoda; class Insecta; order Dermaptera; family Anisolabididae; genus Euborellia; species Euborellia annulipes. Next base: position 26,356 of record JAKCPI010026919.1, on the reverse strand, counting down.
AAAGTATCGAAAAGTCGCTAAAAACCAGTTACGTAACGCGTTGTTCAACCCTCCTCCCCCCTTGTAACGCATGGTCACGTTTTACGAGCCCCCCCCCCCAAATTGCGTTACGTAATATTTGTTCGCTCCCTTAAAGAGCATGTAATTCATCTACCTGCATATTTAACGCTTTAAAAAAATCTATGTAATTCAAAAAATTAGATCCGCTTTAGACTACATTTTCTATTAAAATTAATTTTCTCTATAGCCAATGGCGTAGCGAGGGGGGAGGGGCTCATCATCGCAAAACAAATGTCCGGAGGAGAAATTTTCCGCGTGACGGAAAAATTAGGTTCCGCAAAAAATTTTTTCCGCAGGAAGGGAAAAAAATTGCGCACAATTTAGCCTCCCTAAAAAAAAAAGGTAAAATGATTTTAACGGCAGGGCAAAAAATTTTCCGCAGGCAGGAAAATTTTTGAGTTCGGGCCCCCCCTCCCCCCGAAAAAATGTCTATATACGCCCCTGTATAATATAATATGGTTTCGGGGCTCCCCGGCAACAAAAAAAGGTCTTTTTTTGTTCCCCGTGTTATCTATCAAATTTTATAATTTCACTCTATTTCTCCTTGATAAAAACATTATTTTTTTTTTTTTTTTTGCTTTAACTAGTTAAGCTAATATTTAATATTATTGAGTTAAAATAATTTCATAAAAGCTTTGCAATTTTCCTAATGATTTTATGCACTGAAACAAACCTTCATCAACAGTTAAATGTTGCATTTATATTTTAAATAATTCAAATCGTCATTAGTCTAAATTGAAGAAATAATCTCATGGAATGTAAATTAGAAAAAAAAAAAAAAATATAGAGAATTTTATTTTCAAGACCAATTTGTCTTAATTTGTTTATTTTATTTTTAAATTAGAAATAAAACTATTTTATGTCAACAAAAACTCTTCTAAATATAAATTAAATTCATCAAAGAGAATCAAATTAAACCCGTAAACAGGAACAAATTTTTAGTACTGTGCACCATTGTTGTTTTTTCTCCCCCTCTGCCTGCTTTTGTTCAGATACCAAATTGACAAACCGAGTGCATGTGCCTCTCTTTATTTCCTAAAATTATCATTTATATAAACACCTCTTTTTTTCGATCCAACCATCGTCATAATCAAATATTTAACTTGACATTTTGAGTTTAATCAGATTGTGTCTATATTTGTTGGCTGGTTGTTATCAGGAATTAAAATCAAGAAATTTTGCGGAAATTTATTGAAAAATTAATAACCTTAATGTATAGACAATAAAAAATTAACTCGAATAAGAGAGAGTTTCGGTTTTGTCAATTTTTTTAATACGCTAAATTTAATAAAACTTTAGAGTTAATAGAAATTTGATTGTAAATGCTCTTTCTATACTTATTGAACCGATTTATTATTCTTTAATTTTCTTTAATTCATCCTCACCATTGATAAAATTTTATTCACCATGGAAAAATTCCCCCCCTTCCGCCCTTTTTTTAAGTCATTTCGGCTGCAAGGCCATTTAGCTTTTATAAATTTATTTATTATTTATTTATTATATATACATGTATCGATGGCGTTCAATGGTCTTGTTTTTCGGGGACCACCTATCCTGATTTTCAGCACCACTTGGCATTGCTTAACAACGTTGATCCGCCCTTGTTAAATATATAATTATCGATTTTTTTGAGAGGCCGTTCTATTATTATTACAATATTATTATTTTATTGTCCCTATTTTTAGATTTTGCTGGCTAAAGGGTGTAAAAGCGCAGGGCTAATTCCACTCACCCCTAGCTAACTTATTCTCAGTAAAAAAAAAAATTGAATTGAATAGAATGGAATTGAAAATTGATGATATAATTTTACTTTCTCTTACCCTATATATGAAATATTTGCAATCATGTCACAAATTTGATGTTGATATTTTTAACAATAAAATCTGTATCATCTTTTGAAATAAGAAAGAATAGAATATGCAGGTTAAAAATTTCAAATGAGTTGAATAATTTTTCAAAATTGATAAAGAATTTAAAATTCCACATATGAATATAAAGGTGCCCACATAGCAGTGGGACGCCAACAAAAACTCGTGGAATGCCCTCCGGCGTCCCAGGAACGTCCCAACAAACGCCCCAGCGGGTCTTACATTCCGACGTTTCAGGGACGCCGGGAGGACTTCCCTCTTGGGACCTAGAACTTAGTTTTTTGTATTCCTTAAAGCGACCATCTAGGAACGTCAACTTAGAATTATTTTCTCTTCAACATAGCTCGACTTTTTGTATTTAATATAGCAGCTATATTATGTAGAGCTATATATCAAAAAAAGCCTTCCTCATTTAAGACAATATGGAGGAAGAGCGTAACACAGTTAAAAGATGAAATAAAATAAAAGACTTCTTTTCGACAAAAATTATTTTTTATTCCTTATCGACGTTTCGGGAACTAAACGTCACCCATCCTTATGACTTAAATACAATCCATACATATTATCAAAACAATTCACATCCTACTCAACAAACACAAATACTTTATGAATAGCGCTCTACTTACAAAGATGTTAAAAAAAAATTTTCCCTTTTTTATGATGCGAATTATTTGATAATATGTATGGATATATAGGTCCTGAAGATGGGTGATGTTTAGCCCCCGAAACGTCGTCAAAGAATAGGCTATTAAAATAATTCGGGCCGAATTTTATTCTATCTACTTTATCATTTATTTTTCCCTTAAATTAGTAATTAAAACAAAAATTTAATTTAAATTTAAAAGAAAAAATTAATAACCACTTGAACTTTTGACCTTGCTTTAACTTTTTTGATAGATTAACTTAAAAAAAAAAAATAAAACATTCGAACATTTTGTATAATTTTGAGGGGCCATGACGAATTTGTTACCAATTGCAATTTTTTCTGCTGCCAATTAAAGAGCATTTCCATCTCCATATACCAACAGTTTTAAGGCCCCCACTACAAAAATTTATTTAATTCATTCCTATTAAATGCTCTGAATAAAATAAATATAATATTATAGGGATATACAATTATTTAGCAATTAGGGTTGAAGGAACAGAGAATTTGTCTGCTTAAAAAAAAAGTTTAAACTCTGAAAGTTTTGATTTTAATAACTTTTTAATAACAAGTAGCAGTCAATAACCAAAAGAGAAAAAAAATCTTACTTAAATTACTATGAATAATGATGAGCACCTCAAAAAATAAGTAATCTTCTTATAATAGAAAATGGAAAAAGAAAAAGGGGAACATTGCTTTGTTAGTAGGATTTTTTTTTTGAAGTATTTTAATTAAAATTTGGGAAATTCACTAATATTTTAAGATTTTTTACATCTTGGCTTTCGTGGCTAATCTGGAATAGGGAGGATTAAGGGTCGGAGCGTAGCGAACGCATCGCCGCCCTCTCGGCTGGCGTATTTATAAATATTAAAAAAATAATTTTCTCGAGTTGAAAATGTTTTTAATAATTTGTTTTTGTAATAAATATTATATTTTAACAAGATATTAGATATTAAATTGAAAATTAGATTACTTTTATCTTGTATGTTACTTGGAGTTGAAAAATTCATCAAAACATTCTTTATAATATAATAAAGAGTAAATCCGTTTCTTTTATCAAATATTTTATTCTTTTTTTTTTTTTTTTTTGTTAGAGAAAAGTTAATTTATACTAGATAGACATTGGGTATAAAAAACTATCTAACTTTTGACGAGGAAGTTGTGGTTTCGATTTCTCGAAGGGTTTTTCATCATTCGTTGTGATGCTTTTTAGTTATTTGACGAAAATATCAATACAATTTGGTTCTTCAAATTTTATGGGGGTTCAGGAGCGAAGTCTGAACGTACTTTAAAAAAACTAGACTATTATAAGGAATTTTTTAATGCGTTTTTTTTTAATGAATTAAATTCATAAGGGATTATTGGAACATCGAGCTATAATTTTTTTAATGACTTATTAAAAAAATCTTTTGTTATCAAGCAAATACAAAAAAACAATCAGTCCCAATAATCTTTAATTTTTTTTTAATTTAAAAATGAATTTATTGTTATTACTAATCACTTATTAATTAAGAAATTTTTAAAATAAGCTTAGATGGTTTATTTAAAAACCAACTGTCAAATTAGTTCAGCATTCTTGCAATAGATGGCAGGCTAGTCTAACAGCTGATCCCCTAATAGCGTATATCTGGCCTATATTTTTATGCTTTTATAAAAGATACATAATATATAATAACATTTATAAAGTATTTATTGTTAAAATATCAATGAAAATCAACCAAATGCATTAAAATACCATTCTGACATCTCTTGGCAAATTTTTGAATTACTTGATTTTTTGGTCATACTTTTTATGACACACTAAGTCCTCTTATTGGGAAAAACATGCGTAACACCTTAGGTCCTATTCCGCCTTAAGCTCAAAAAAAAAAAAAATAAAAATAAAATAAAATCTCATATTAAAATGTTTTCTTAGAAAAGGGCAAAAGAAAATTCCAATTATACTAGTAAGCTCTCATTTAAATTTAACTCTACTTATATATATATATATATATATATATATATTTTTTAAAGAAGTAAAAAAATATGGGTGGATGGCCACGTGAAATCAACTTGTGGAACGTCCCCCGGTAGTCATCGGAATATTAACAATAAACATAATACGTTAAAACCTCTAAATGGCTTCAGTAGCCGAAATGGGAAAAAATGTCAAGAAATAATAAATTTTTAATATATTTTATTTAGTTATAAAAATATTATAAATTATAATTGCAATTTCTATTACCTTAAGGAGTATCGTGTAATTTTTAGAACCTCTTGTGAATTAAATTATTTCTCTATTTTCATATAGAGTGACCAACCAGTTGAATTTTCTCTCTTATTGAATTTTCAATGTTCACTTCTCAATAAAATTTTAAAGATGGCGTTCTTATAAAAGTTCTCTGACCCCTATACTAGATGTTAAAATAAATTCAACTTCTCGGTTGGGAATCGAAATCGAAATTAAAATGAGTCTCATCTTTCTTTTTATATTTTATTTCCATCGAAGGAAAAAGAAGAGAGACAGATCGGAGCATTCACCAACACAGGTGATTTGATTGATCGAGAGAGAGAGAGAGAGAGGCCAAGGGATGATACTTTTTTGACACATGTCCTTCTGGCTCATACTTTCTAACAGGAATGGACTCTCTCTCTCTCTCTCTCTCCTGTTACTGGAATAGAAAGCAAAAATGTTGTTTTATCTTCGCTTTTTTGCTTTAATTCATAATCTAAACACGAACTAAATATAATGAGGAGTTTATATATAAAATAAAAATCCATAGATTCTATCTCGCTTGGAAACTGAGAAATAACTGGTTGGAATAAATTCAAAAAAAAAAAAAAAAGTTGAATCATTATTACGTATGTAATGCTGACGAAGCAGGTTGATTTTGATAAGAGAGGGAAAAAAAACACCCCACAACTAAACTATTCTAACAGAATAAATTTATATATAAAATTATTTATGATATCAAAAGTAAAAAACAAAAAAAAAAAAAACTTGCGAGTTAATATTTTATTTCAAACGAATAAGAATAATTGAAAATAAAAATTAGCTATAAAAGTGTATTCTCTGAGAAGAAGCCAAGCTATAAAAAGGGAGTAGCTATAATAAAAAAAAATAAATTCAAGATCTTCTTTTTCTTACAGAAAGAGAGTGAACAAGTTTTAATGGCAAACGAAGTTGTTAACTAAAAAAAAGGTGGCGAGCAAAGAGAGGGAGGGAATTCTTAAAAAAAAAATCGTTAATTATTCCAAGATAGTTCAAATTTGATTATTCTCTGGCATCTCTGCAATTTATCTGTTAAATGAACCAGCCAGGCCTTAGTAGTCAATTCATTCCTAAAAGCGCTATTTTAATCATTTAATTTTATAACAAGAGAGAGTAAATTAAATTAAAAAAATAAGGTATTGGTAGTATCCAGGGCGGGTAGAGGGCTCTTTTGCTCCCCCGGGCGTTTTTTTTTTTTTTAATGAGTATATTATTGCAGTAATTTAAAGGTTTAGTTTAAAGGCCCTCTATCTGTAATTATCATATAGGTCTATTCTCTAAAAACAGGCGTTAAAATTTAATATAAAAAAATGAGTGTTAAAAAGTAATGTAAAAACAATCAGCGTTAAAAAATGCTATTCAAAATCACTTCCTTGCCTCAAATAGCTATTCTGTAAAAAAAATTTTAAGCCAAAGCGTTAACATTTAGTAAATAGTGTTAAAAATTAATGCCATGTCTAGGGGGTGCCTTTAATATTTTAACTTAGAGAATAGCATTTTTTAACGCTGATTGTTTTTAGATTACTTTTTAACACCCATTTGTTTATTTTAAATTTTAGCGCCTGTTTTTAGAGAATAGACCTGATAGTGTGTAAAAATGTTAAAGATAAAGATAGGCCTACTACAATTATTTGATTTCCTACTCACTATGTTTTATACTAATTTTTCTAAAATCACCAGTTATCAAAATAAGCGCCGAAACGTTTCAAGATGGTTTCAATCACTCATTTTTGCTTAAATCGAGGTTTATTTTAACAAATAATAATTCAAAAAAAATGTGTTATTAATTACAATAAAATACATTCTGCTGTTTATTATGCTAATTTTATTTCAGCAACAATAATTGTGAAACTTTAAATCAATTAATCAAAACACAAAAAAAGCCCTCGGGGCTTGGCGTAGAGGTTAGCGTGCTAACCTCGTATACCAAACATCGCGGGTTCGGACCCCAGGCAGTCCGATGATTTTATTTAAGCTACTTGGATACCAAATGGCTTAAATAAGAATGCCTGGACCCCAAATAAATATAATTATTTATACAACGGTTATCGTAAAAGTCTTAAATGGCCTAAGTTGCCGAAAAGACTGTGTGTATGTGTGTGTGAATGTGAGTGTGAATGAGAAAAAAGTGTGAGTGTTAAAAAAAAAAAAAAAAATATTAACCGCCACCCTAGAGAATAAATAGAGCAGTGAAGTTAGACAACCAGAGTGGTTAGAAAATAAATAAACTTTTTTTTTAATATTTCAGTAGAAATACTATTTTGGAGACAACAATTACGGTAGCTAAGCGCTCTGGTTGTCTAACTTCACGGTTCTAGGGGGCGGGGGGGGGGGGGTAATATTGAAGGATCGGACGAAACGTTGACAGAATTAAACAAAGCATTTTATAATTAATTGCTTTTATTGATTATCTACTTTATCTTTCATCAGTGTACATGTATTTATTTTTCTATTTTTACAGAATGCGAAATTTACAAAAAATAAATACAAAATATCTCTAAAGAGAGTAAGGAGAATAAATGCCTCTCACTCTCTTAACATTCTCTTTATGAATATTCAGGCGATTGAGAAACTCATTACAGATAAAATGACTTTTTTCTATGAGCTATCGAATTCAACAATATCTTTGAAGTTATCAACAAAAAGAAATGGTTAACACTTTATCGTAACCATTCCGTCATCTTATTAAAGCCAAAAAAAAAAATATATCCATGAAATACTTTTTCACTTAATAAACAGTAACATTTATTAATTAAGATTCCTTATTATCGCGAATGTTGGTCTAATCTTTTGACGTATAAACATGGGAAAATACAAATCAGAAAAGAGAGAATATGCTCCGATCGCGTGTGACTCATGATACCAGAATATTTATAGATCAATAAATTATAATGTGAATAAATTATTCTTCGTGTATAAAATTAATTCTTAACCCTAGGTGGAATGCGAAAAAGAAACTCTCTCTCCCTCCAAATGCCAGTTGTTTGTTTGTTTATACCCTAGAGACAGCAACAACAACAACAACAATGAAATATTAATGCAATTAATTAACCAAGTTGGGGATAATAGCTGTCCAGGATGTTTTTGTTAGTTGTCCTGGAGACTGGAGAATGATTGGCGCTCCTGGCATTTATTGGCACAAAAGACAGACAGACAGACAATTCGCTGGAGAAGTCACTTGACAAAGGGACGGAGGCACATACTCTAGTATAATTTTGAGTAATAATGTATCGAGGCCAGCTAATATCTTATCTATCTCAGAAGTACAATACACAGGGGAACAAAAAAATTTTTTTTATGTGGCATAAGCTTATGAAGTCAATTTAGATAGGTACGAGCAAAGGCACCAAAGGAAATCCCGTACAAAACGTCCTTCTTAACTCTTATTGATAAGTTTTTGTTTTTTATTATAATTAATTTTTTTATTCTTTGTATCATTTATAGCACTGATAATTTTAAAATAAACGTTTTAACAAATATTCTCCTCCTTCTAAAATGTAATTTCCAGGATAAAATGGATTGCCTTTATCTCAAAAAGTAGAGTCATTCAACAAAAATATTATTTTCGTATTCAGCAGACTAAAATTACCTTCTTCTTTCCTCGCCTTATTTCCGCGGTGCGGGGTCGGCGGACATAACTCTTTCCTCCATTCCCCCTATCATGTGTTTTTGAGACCGGGAAGGATAGGACAGACCGGCCCGTCGCACGGTCTGACGCCTGTTGAAAATATAGAAGGAAGAGTCAGACATACCGATAAAAAGAAAAGAAGTACTGCCTGTCCCAGGGCAGCTCGTGGTTGCCATCCACTTACCCACAAGATGTGGGCCCCTGAGCTAAGCAGACCAAAAATTCTATGCGGCAGAATCAGTGTTGCCCTGTGTTATATTTAAAAATAGACATTTATTTGCATAAATTTCGAGACTCTAGTTTTTCGGATTAAAAAGAAAATATTCTCATAACTAGTTGGGTGATATTTGTAGAAAAAATACATTTATTTCAATCATTTTTATTTTATTTTAATTAGATTTAACGTTAGGCCGTAGCTAGAGGCTAGCGATAAGGCTGCAGCCATCTCCGATTCCTTTTTCCAAAAAAATAAATAAATAAATAAAATAAAAATAAAACAAAAATATTCTAAAAAGCTAAAATAAATTAAGGTCTGTCTCGGCATCGAAGGCCATTGGTAGCCAATCAAAATAAAAAAAAATTTTTAATATTTATGTTTACTTTTGGGCTTTACTTTCAATATATAGCATGGTGGGAGGTGAATAATAAAACAAAATAAAATTAATTTATCTTTAAAACGGCCAACGAACCCTTTACCCCCTCCGAAAAAGATTCTGGCTACGCCTAATAGTTTTCCGATTGCTTCTTCGATTTCATATCTCATTTATAAGTCTATATTTTTTTTTAAATAAATGAGAAATTTTCTTATTTTGAGTGATTTATTTTTCTCAATATTTTAATATAAATATCGATTAAATGTCAGAAATTAGAGGCTTATAATGTTCATATACAAAATTTTGTTTCGATTCGACTGAAATTTGTTATTATAGCACCCTAAAGGATGAATTTACTGACGTAAGAGGTAACAGTTATTAAAATTTTATTATCCGACGAAGGAAGAAATAAGAATTAAAAATTTCAAGTCTTTACTATTAGGCTTTTGTAAAAATAATCAAATAGAAAAAAATTTATAATTCAGCATATATATAAATTTAATTAAAACCTTTATAAGAATCCTGGTATCGTCTGACAATAGCACAGTACAGTACACGCTCTCCCCTTTCTTCCTTCTTCCCTCTTTGAACCAAGGGGCAGATAATCAATATTTGAACCCTAGTACCCTTTTTTCAAGACATACCTATTTTCCTCTTCTGTCTGTTCCATATGCTCCCAAAGAGGAGAAAAAAAATGGGAGCCAAGTCAAACATTCAGTCATACGCGTACATTCAGAAAAAAAGTAATTAGCGATTCCTTTAATTAGAAAAATTGAGTGTATATTCAAAATCTCTGTATTCTATTTTTTTTTTTGACATGAATTAGCTATGATTTTAAAATAAAATGATTTTTTGTATACGTTTATTAAAAATAAAAAATAAAATATGTTTTACATTTCAATTAAATTGGTTCAATTATTTTTCATATTTCAAAGCAACGCTATTTTGAATGCATCTTTTGTTTTATTGAAAAAAAAAATAATGGGGGCGTGACTTAGAGCTCTCTTTCTCTCTCTCATTTTATTTGATTATATTGATATTATTATAATATTAAAAAAAAATTCATCTCAGGCTTGAACCCGGGCCACGAGAGACGTTTAATCCCCAAGCCTCTATCTCTTAATATTATCTTATCCACAATAAATATAGTAAAAAAAAAAAAAACAATACATATAGCAATTGTAATTTTAGCGCTTATTATTTAATTTAAAGCAATCTCGACTTTGTTAAGGGAGAAGGGCTGTGTTTTATTTAGAACTAGTCGGAAAGCCAGGGGGCTGCACCCCCTTGATCGCCTCGGGCGGGTTAGTTTATTTGGAATATTTCTTGTTTCAATGCAAGTGTTAAGATGTTAAGGAAGGATCTTGAGTTCAAGCGATGGTACCGCCTGGGCACAGCACAAAAGGGTCTATTTATGACTGTTTAAAGGGTAGTCGTATGCGTGCTCTATTCTTTTTTTTTTCAACTGGTCCCACAGCCCTAGTCGTATAACTGGAAAGCTGGCTCTCAGAGCACAAAGTACGCTCTAAAATTTCGAAGCCATCTTGTAGATGAGTGTTTCCATATTGAAGAAATTTGATTATAATTAAATAATTAAGAGATTCCAATTATTACTACGTTGCTCCATGCACTATATGTGTATTTAATATCAAATAATTTATATAGTACCAAGTTACAAAACTTATTCTCTGGTTTTTTTAGAAAACATTAAAAAGGGGTTGTCCCACAAATAAGAAACTGACTTATAAAAAATGCTAATCTAAATAAAAACAAAATTGATGGCGTTGTTTAAAATTGTATTTTATTAAATTAAAAAATAAGAGAAAATCTGATGTTTGTGTGAAATCAAATTTAAAAGTTATTATAAAGTTTTAATTAATCTAATAATTTGTTTAATTAGATTTATTTATGTTTGGATTTTGTTTTTATAAGCACCGAGTTGAAATTCAAAGATGAAATAAAATTGAAAAAAAATAATTTTATTCCAATGAAGGGTGCTGGGTGCCTGTCTAGACAGATAGACACACCATTTGGGGGTCTAGTCAAGAGTTTTTTTTTAAGAGTTTATCAGGGATTTGCCTACGGTGTATTGTCGGCATTCATTCACTTTACATTTTAAAAGATTATCCTTGAATTTGATTTAATTATTTCAACAGGAAACGTCTTTCATAGACATGAATATCTTCTCATAGCTGGGAGACATCAATATGAATTCAGAAAACTGAAGGAATTTCGTCCGAATTTTTCTGTAATTCCGCTTGAGATTGAGATCCATCCCCCATTTTTAATTTTATTCCAACAACCGATTTCATGAATATAATCAAAATTTATATACAACAGAAGAACTTTAAAAAAACTTGGTGTGACTGGTCGCACTTTTCTTAACTTCGTTAAATGATTGTCACCATGGGCGTAACTAGGAAATTTGGCTGGGGGGCCATGGGATCACCAGCCATCCTCCGGGGTGAAAGGCCCCATATTGACTAAATTTTTCTTGGGTTGGGGGTTTTGGGGGGGGGAAGGCCACGACCTTCTGAGGGGCGGGCCCGTGACCCTCTATTTACGCCCATGATTGTCACTCAAAAAAAGAATAGAGTGAAGGCGTGCTGGCCTTGTATACCAAGGTTCGCGGGTTCGGATCCCAGGCAGTCCGATGATTTTATTTAAGCTATTTGGATACCAAATGATATTGTCAAAGTCTTATATGGCCTAAGTTGCCGAAAAGACTGTGTGAATGTGTGTGTGAGTGTGAATGAGAAAAAAGTGCCAGTGTTAAAAAAAATAGATTGGAGAATAAGTATGTACAAAAGGCTAGTGAGCTCTTAATATCTTTTGGTACCAATAGAGTTATCATTGATTTTACACCCAAGAATAATTATTAGAAGATCAAGTAAATTTCTCTATATTTATTTAGTTTTATTTATTTTTTTACAGATAAATTCAGAATCGAACGACGAAACAACTAACGGAGTTGCCGAGACTGAACCATTTATGCCCGAATGTGAAGAGATCGCCACCGTATTAACTTCGGATTCTTCCTCAACAGTCCCATTAGACTCCGATCGTAAGGAGGCCGCTTCACCTTCTTCAACGCCCGTGCCAATTTCACCTGAAACTCTCAACTCCGACGAAGATATCAGTGGAGCGACTGCACCTGAAGCAAACAACGATAACGAATCTGAAAATACTTTACTGCCTACATCCACCGCCCAAGCTTGCATTATGCACGCTCTTCGCATTGTAAGCATTTATTATTCTATTTTTTAGGGTATTGTCATTATTAGCTGAGATTTCTTGAATCACCTCTTTGTTTTTGATGAACAAAAATGCCTTTTTATAATTCAAAATAATATCTAAATTGTAAGATTAATATATTGCTCAAATTTCCATTAGAGTAACCTTGTAAAAAAAAACGATAATTTTTATTTTTCTTATATTCGATAGCCCTGGGGATAAAAATAAAAATGTTAAAGGACAAAATATTTATATTTTTTTCTCTCAAGAAAATTGTGACAGCTTAGCTTTCACCCCAGTTTTTTTTTTATCTTCTGTGTTCGTATCAAAGTTTTTTAGAAGGCTAATTTTTATTTATTTAGTGGATGAGTTTGTGGCTGTAGATATGATAATGTTGGAGTTACGAGGATGCAACCAATGAAACATCAATTCCCAATCGTGAAGTTTCTGCGAAGTTTTAGTCGGAGAGCTGGCGACAAAAATGGGTAAGTCTTTTCTGAAGGCTAATCTTTTCAGAATAGGTTGCATTTCAGTGGTGGGAAGAAACTCTAGAGTCCACCTTCCAGTAGGCCTACTAGGGCGTTTAGGGGGAATAAGCCTGTAAAGTTGCGGGAAGATGGTTTTTCGCATATATCTCAAAAACTAAGCAGCTTTCCGCAAAAATTCATGTATACAATTATAATCGAAATTAAATTACAAACAATGTGTCATTTGGCCAAGTCGGTTTTATAAAAATATAGCTTCAGAGGCAATGCCCCTTAGAGAGTTTCGAAGTAAGAGCCATTGTCCTTAAAAGGCTGAAGATGGCAGAATAACCTCTTTGGCAACATCCTCGCAACTACAACATTATTTTAGGGGATTTCAAGACCTGGTGTAGTGAGTTAAGGAGAAATTTCTCCCCAGAATCAGTCTTGTTTAACAGAAGCTTCTTTGTAACGACTCATTATTATTTACCTCTTATTAATACGAATAAGAAAAAAATTAAATTACAATACGAATCCATTCCACGGAACAATCAACTCTCAGCTCTTTCTAGTTTAAAAAGTGGACTTTACACTTACAATTTTTTTTCTTTTATTTCCAGGAGCAGCCAATTGCAAGCGCTGTACAGGTTCCAGTTCCGGTTCAGATGCCGTTGACCGTAGCTTCATTAACCAATGGTCAAGATTGAGCCAAAGTAATCGACAGGACATATCACACACACTCCCAATCCGAAATCCAATCTCCCTTAAATACTGAGTCCGGGGATCTCCCTGGCACTTCATTCTCTTAACTCAGTCACAATAACCGAAGCAGCGCTAATGGGCTCTTTCAAACTTCTCGAAACAATCATTTAGATTCTAGTCGATTGATTGATTGAATGATTCTTTAAATGAATCAATTATTTTCTAAAGAATTATTTTTATCGGTCAAAAAAAAATTTTCCGTTAGATTCTCATTTTAAATACAATTGTTGAAAAATATATATAAATAAATATATATAAATAAATAAATATTATATATTCAAGTTAAAAATAAATCTTGTTAAGTCAAAAATGAGAATCTAAGGATTCATATCTTCCTTCAAAAACACTTGGTAAATCAGGAGAAATGAATTTTGTTAGTAAAAAAAAAAATTAGCGATTCCTTTACTCGGTAATTCTTCCTGTTTTTTGAATGTGCAAATAAATAAAGATAAAAATAGTTCTCCTGACCGATTGAGTAGTGTTATTGAAGGAATAAGAAAAGAAAGTTGCATTAGCGCTGCCAAGAGCGCTGTAGTGCGAAGACAAAGGCTTTTAAGGCCCAGAATGTAAATATGCCACCCTAGACAACGCCTAGGATGTCTCTCAAAAATAAATAAATTTCTTCGTTTCTTATATTTCTTATTATCTTAATAATATTATTATTATTATGATTATATCTATAATTATTATTATTATTATCTACCAGAATCTAGTCTGCCAAGTGTTAAAATAAATGTTGTGGTTCTAAAAAAAATATTTTTTTTTTTTCATAAAATAGACAATTTTTCTTCATTCTATTTTCTATCTTCTTTTTTTCCCTCATATCCTTTTTTTAGGTCATAAAGAAGATAATTATACAGAGATCAGGTCAGGTGGCTAAAAGGCATATTAAATTTGCTAGAGGATTGTCAATCTTCATTCAACTAAAGCCAGAGAAAGCATTTAGGGCAAATTGTGCCTTGCTCTTTGAATCCCTTCCATCCACTCTATAGTTTTAAGGTTTTCAGATACGAATTCCATCAAATCAAACGAGTATTTTACTAATTGCAGATTCTTGAATGCTAAAATATTATAAGATGTCATCGAGGCTGAAGAATTATTTAGATAAGATGAAGTCAAAAATATTCAAGACTCTGCAGTCAAATTTCTTTTATGGCGTACCAGGCTAATCAAAGCTGCATATATTTATGATAAAAGAAAGCATAACCAGGTCCCCCCCTGCCCCAAGAAAAATTGAGGGCTTTCCAGGCCCCCCGGAGGATAATTGGTCCCATGGCCTGGTGGGCCAAATTCTCTAGTTAGGAGAGCCAAAAAATGAAAAAAAAAAAACAACTTTTTCCCTCCTAATTTTTCTGATCTTAGTACTATTTTAGTCTTTGAAAAACACTTCTCAAAATTTCTAGTGCTTTTTGACAAATTTGCGCAGTGTTGGGTTGAAAAACACTATCTTCTTCTTCTATCCTAGCCTTATTCACGCGATGTGGGGTCGGCGGACCCTCCACACCCTATCATGCGTTTTTGCGACCGGAAGAAAATAGGACAGGCTGGCCCGTCGCACGGTCTGACGCCTGTTGAAAAAAGGAAGGAAAACAGACAGACAAACAACAAAGAACTAAAGGACTGCCTGTCCCAGCTCGGGCAGCTCGTGGTCGCCATCCACGTACCCACAAGATGTGGGCCCCTGAGCAAGTTGAAAAACACTAAACTCTAATAAATTCCTATGATTTCTCAAATCAAAAAATGTATATTCTCATTTTGTCCGGAGAATTGTTTGAAGCACACTTTACTCTTGATTTCATAGGAAAATAAGAAAGATAAGAGGTTGCCATGGTAACAAAATATAAATATTTTCCCATGTTTTACATCTTGAATTCTAATTTATCGGCAGAAACTAAATATATATCGACACAAAAAATCTGGTGCGATCAGTCATACCAGATTTTTTATTTAAAGTTATAAGCTTAATTTATATTATTATTTTTTTTTTTTCAAAGTTTTATAATTATAAAATTTTCAATTTAGAAGTGAATAACTTTTAAGGTCTAAACGACAACAAATATTTAAACGAGCAAGTAATATGAAACTTTGAAACTTGGCATTATATAATATGTTTATTTGAGTATCAAGAAGGGTGTAGATAGTCGTAAGCTTTTCTAGTCATTCATTGCACAAACATCTTCGCATTCACACACACACATACACGCACGTATGTTTTTGCCTCTTCTCTAAGGCGGAAACTGAGATAAAACCCCCACCTCCTGTTTGCGGTTGCCTCAACGCCCTTCGTCTCTCCCTTAAAATGAAATTTACAGACCATGCATCATAGATGCAGGTACTGGAGGAGGAGGAGAAACACCTCAACAAAAAATTGAATGTTGTATTTATGATGTACCACACTTTGTCCGCGTGAACAGATTTGTTTAATAGGCCCAAGTGCTATAAATTATTTAGCAGGCATACTTGTCTTCTTACACAAGGCAAGAGCAAGACTCGCCATTTTTTTTTCTTTTATATATCTTGGTAAATTTTTAAAAATAGTCTGCTGAAGAGAGAGAGATAGAGAGTTGTTTTTTAATTTATTAAATAAATAAAATAAATTTATTTTTTTAAATAAATAATGTGGATAAAACCAGGGAGGAGGTTCAAATCCCACCTCCTCATAAGCCTCAAAAAATATTGAGAGAGAAATATAGAGTGTCAATATCTCTATTTAGAAATTATAAAAATATATTATGCTCTTTAAAATTTTAAAGGAGAAAAAGAGGGGGGGGGGGGTTATTGCACGGATACTCTAACCTCCTCTCATCAAAAGAATTATCCTTCAACGGATCTAAATGCAATTACCTGAGCTAGAGCTGACCTTCTCTTGATACATCTTCGAGCACTCAGGCTGAGCCAAGGTCCGAATTGGTTCTCCGGTTTTGGCGTCAGCAAGAAAGAAGAGAAAATAAGGTAAGGAAGTGAAAATAGTCTATATCAGCGGCAGGGGCGTATATAAGGGGGGGCCGAGGGGACCCGAGCCCCCCCGAAATTTCCTAAATGCATATACATAGTCTATATAGGAATATAGAGCGAATAATGGGTCTTGGCTCCCCCACTGGTCTCTATGATTCACGGCCGGTTGTTTCACATCTAGACAACTTATCCGACCGATAGCGAATCATCGTCATAAAAACAAAAACACGCTTATCCTTTGAGTTAAAAAAAATGAATTTTTTTAAACATATAATTAGCTACCTGAGTTATAAAGAGAATTTCGTGACGTTAGAGCTAACTTGAGTTGCTCAATTTTTAAAAAGTTAAGTTGCTCAAATTTAAAAAAAAATTGAAATTAATTAAAATAAAAATTTAAAGCGAATTAATTTTTTAACGAAAATTTCAAAATTTTCAAAAATTAAATAAACAAGCCTTGTGTTCCTAATTTAACCCCTTATACTTTGGGTCTAGCTAGTTAACTATGATCTGGGCTCTTATTTAATCATACGATTAGTTTAATTAGATGTGAAAAGGCTCTAAAGGCATGAAGGGATAGCTACATAATTAGATGTGTAGCAAACTACTCTAAGAGATGCATCTACGGTATACTGTATATTAGGGGGAACATAAGATCAAAGTATTCTGGACTTTGACGGCGTTAGTGCTTTACACTTTTCAAATGATATTTTTACGCCCTTTAAAAGAAGCACCCTGTTAATAGTTGCGTCGAAATCATAAAGAAGTATCGTCTTTTTATTTTCATGATTTCTTTCAAAAGATTATTTTCTCAAACCCTTCACAAAGTAAAAGCTTAGAGGGTGTAAAATTGCTCTAAAAAAATCCCTCAAAGAAAGCTAATGTCAGACGTGACATGAATTTTGGGGAAATAACCATTAAACCATGCCACACTCATATATATTTATTACAAGATTATTAATAGAGTCATTTACTCAATACAATTGTAGGGGATGGTGTAAAGGTTTGTATTTTTATATTTCATGGAAAATAAAAAAAATAGTTTTGACTTTTGTTTCTTTTTACTTTCTCTTACTTATATAGGCCCATATAGAGAAAGTATTGGATTCATGTCAAAAATTTGATGTCGATATTTTGATGGAAATACACGTTTTGAGGTCCCCTGAATCCCACAAAATAGTCTGTCTGTGAACAAAATATCTCAAAAAGGAAAAGAGCTAGGAGGCTGATATTTTATACAATATTTAAGTTAGGCACCCCCATGGGACGTGCCACACGAAGCTTTTGAACAAAATCGCCCAAAGAGTACTAGTACTTTACTGATGTACTTTTTAATTTTTTTTTCCATTGTCTCAAAATTCGTTCTAACAATTTTGATTAAAATTTATAAATTTTTATTTAAAAATAGCCACACATTTTTGTGTGTAAAATCTATATTCGCCGGCGGGCTTGGTGTAGCTTGGTTAGCATGCTGGCCTTGTATACCAAGGTTCATGGGTTCGGATCCCAGACAGTGGCGGATCCAGAGGTGTTTCTCGGGGGGGGGGGGGGTAATCTGGAGTGAATGGTCGCACAGCACACATTTTTTTTCTACTTGTTTACCAGAATATAAATACAAATCAAATTTTTAAGTATTAATTTTTAAAATTTTACATTAAAAATACATTTTTTTTCGAAAAAAAGTATTTTTTCAAATCTCAGGGGGGTAATTACCCCCTTTACCCCCCCCCGTCCTTGATCCCAGACAGTCCGATGATTTTATTTAAGCCATTCAGATACCAATTGGCTTAAATAAGAATGCCTGAACCCCTAATAGATATATTAATTAATAACGGTTACCTAAAAGTCTTATATGGCCTAAGTTGCCGAAAAGTCTGTTTGAATGTGAGTGTGAGAAAATTAATGGAAATTTTACTAAATAAAATTTCCGCAGTTTTTTTCATAATCTGGTATAAGATTTACTTAAATTCTTTGCCTGAGCGCCTGGAGAGTAGGCATCACTTTATCTTGTGATGCGTTGCCTGGCAGCGGAGGAAAGGCGGCGCCAGTTGTTTTAGTGGAGGAAGAGGCACAATTCTTGGAAAATTTGACAAGTGACCTTCGGATTTCTTGAAATGTTTTCCTTGATTTTACGACAAAAATAAGACTCATTTTATTTTGCAAAACCATTCTAAAAAATAATTGCTGATCTCAGGATTTGGCCCTATTAGAAGGAATGATTTAAAATTTTTCAAAAAGACCTTGGCTGCTTTACTTAAAAGTGAATTAGGAGTGGCCTCTAAATTTCTCAAAATACCTAGACATGAATTGAGGTCAATTTCCACTAGGCTGTACCCCTGCCGTGAGATGCCGTCGGCCGTAATTGCTCAAACGGAATTACCATTTAAATTTTAAATTGGGAAAGGCCGTTTCAATTTCCATTAGATGTGCCGTGCCCCCCCCCCTGCCGTGCCATCTGCCGCCAATAGTCCTTAGAGCGAAAACGGCTTACGGCATCGCACGGCACGTCTAGTGGAAATTGCCTTCTTGAGCCGTCCCGTGGCCGTCTGTTCATTGCTCGGCTATTTCCGTGTTGGCACGGAAACACGCGAACACATCTCTGACGGCAGCGGCACTCCAAGGGCTTATAGTGGTAATAGAAATTTATTCATTAGAAATTATAATTTGTCTAATAATTAATTAAAAAATTTAGAAAATTAATTTCTTTACTAAAATTCTTCTTAAGAATAATGTCACAAGTTTCCTAAAATATAGATCGAAATCTGTTCATTTTTACCAAGGCCGCCGAGAGTTTATTTAATAATTTTCCGTATCGCCCACCTTCTAGTCAGCCTTGATTTTATTTATGTAATTTCCATTATTTTAATTTCTTTGAACTAAATGAATAAAACCGAAAATGATTTATCTGTTGATTGGAGGGGATAAAAATAATCTCCACTCCAGAAATCAACTCTACGAGTGAAACTTTGAAAAGATTCAAATGTTTTGTTTGTTTTTTCTTCTCTTTTTGTAATCCCAGTCATTTCGATGGATTTATTCGGATCCAAGTTAAATTTGGTGCCAATTAGTTAAGTACTTCCAACAGGATTTGAAATTAAAAATTTATTCAACTTTACGAGTTTTTAGGAAAAGATTTAAAAATAAATCCGGGCAAAGAGAGAAAAAGAAAGGCTTTAAAAGGAAACAAGAATTTCTTTTTTGTTTTTCTTGATACATTAGCCAGGGCTGCGTGTCTCGTTCAGGTAAAAATACCTTTTGCGATCTATACCCCCCCCCCTCCCGCAAGAAGCCCCTTTCTTAGACACGAATTAAAATCCTCCCCTTTGTAGTAGTCAAGGGCTCCCATCTACATGCTACACGACTCGCTGAGCCGAGGGCCCCGATAAAAATACAAATGTTATTCACCCCTTCCTGGCTGGCTGGCCATCATCTGCCCCCAACATAGAACAATGCACAGAAATGCTAACTAGAAGAAATTAAACAAGTAGCTCACGAATCTTTTTACTTCAATCAATAAAGCAATCAAACATTTTTTTTTTTTTTATTATTTCAATAGCTTATCTATAAAATTAGCAGTTTTAAACGGCATTGTATTAAAATAAATACATAAATAAACTTGGTATTACTTGAATATTAAATTATTTACCAATCGAATAATAATTCAATAAATGAATGAATTAAGATTCGTAACGAACTTTAATTATTCAGAAGTTAAAATATTTAAGAAAAGAATTATGAATAAATACTTTAATCAAGTCGATTAAAATTTTTATCTAGAAAATATTCCTAAGATAATGAAATTTGTACAAGTTATTTGGAGGTACAGGTCATTAGGATGTATATCCTAAGTTTCCAGCCTCAAGGGCCCTGTACTAACATGAAGAGGGGGTGAGGCAAAAACTTCAAAAATGTTGGAGTTGTTTTGGTTTTTTGCTTATATCTCGTAAACTATGCATATTTTGTGTAGCATAGCACCATACAAGGTTGTATAGCATTAAATTTGCTAAAGTTTAGTACATAAAATGAATTTGTAGACCCAATATTAACCGAGATATGACCGGTCAAAGTTAGAATTAGTTTCTCTATTTTGTCTAAATGTGACCGGCCGTATCTCAGTTAATATTGGGTCTACAAATTCGTTTTATATACCAAACTTTAGCAAATTAAATGCTCTACAACTTTTCAAAGGACTATGCTAGACAAAATATGCTAAGTTTACGAGATATAAGCGAAAAAGTGAAAAAAGTCCAAAATATTTGAAGTTTTGGTCCTTCCCCAAGTTAGCACAGAGTCCTCGAGGTCGAAAACTTAGGATAGACATCCTAATGACCTGTACCCCCAAACGTCCTGTGAAAATTTCATTAACTTCGGAATATTTTCCATCATATCGACTGGACTATTTTTACACTTGTTATTAATTATCGGTATATTAGAATAAAAAATGAGAATTGCTATTTTGATAATTTTCTAATGAAAGTTTAAACAGACAAAGCTCTCTTTTATTGGAATACAGGCGCTGGGGGGACAATGGTCCCTCTCCCCAAATTACAGTATACAACTCACTCTAGCCACATCAACAGCCATCAAACCTCTCTTGGGTATCTTAAAATTGAGGTGATAAATATTTTTGTTTTTTCATTGAGAAGAAATAATAATAATATTTTTTCTTATTAAATTTATCTCTCCTTTCGAATATTAAATGTGTATTGCGTGAATGTCACAACAAATTTTTACATTTTTTTTTTTAATTTCTGGTTTGACGTAAGAGCCGGCAATACTGTACTTTCAGCGGTCCTGCATCCAAATTTGCTAGCTAGCGTGTTTTATTTTTTATTCTTTTATAGTCTATAAATTATCTTTTGAAAGCTAGGAATGAATTAACTCCTTTTTTACGTCATAACTAAATAATCTTGTTAGTGGAAGCCAAGAAAAGATTTATTTAACACCGTCTTGGGCTAATCCTATTGATGCTAACAGCTGCGGCCTCTTAAGAGTCATTTAAAATATCTTCTTTTTTATAGCAAAAAAAAAAAAAAAAAAAAGAAATTGCACTATATTAAGTATTTGTAAAGATTATAAAATCCATCATCATTCATTTTTCTAATAAATTTTCTTAAAGAAAAAAAGAAAGCCTTTTATAATTTTCTACTCCAAGTAAGGACTAGTTTAAAGGAATCTTTTAATAAATTATTTTAAGTTTGGATTTTTCGATTAGCGTCCACTAAAGACTCAGCAATCCCTCCAAGGACCGGAGAAAAATGCAAGCCTAAGCCCTAATATCTAAATAATATAAAAATATGAGATGAGTTTGTTTTATTGGCCTCCGTGGACTCGAACCAGGGCTGCACTTTGGCGGCGGATGCGGAAAGTCTTGTCCCTCATCTCGCCTGTTCCTGGAGTTAACTAATCATTAACTCAGGTTAATTTAATTTCGACTATCTTGAAATTTTTCTTTCTTTGGGGAATTCCCCTGAGAAAATAATTTCCAGGTTTTTACTATTTTTTAAGTCTCAAATTTTTAATTTATTATTTTTAATTATTTTCTACAATCATTCCTTGAGAGAGAACTCGGTGTTACTTGGAGCCTGAAATTATTTGTGCTTTGCTTTCTCATTTTTTTTTTGTAAGTCTACATAGTTTTGAGATGGGTTAAAAGGAGGGAGGAGAGAGAGAGAGACTCTAGAGAGTTGAATGAGAAGTCGCATAGGAAAAATGACCAGAGGTTAATTTTGTTTTTTTAAATATAATCTAATTTTTTTCTAAGATGTTAATAAATATAAGAACTAAAAAAAAAAAAAAAAAAAATTCTCTTCTTTGGCACAATTAGTCCTGGACATGTTTTAAAGGTATTCATGTTGGTGAACAGGTAAAAAAATTCAATTTATCCAACAAAAAACGTCTTTTACTTGCTGATCTTTACTATGGACTTTCGACTGAGTCTGCAAGCCTTCTTCAACCCAGCTTGAAACAAGATATAAAATATTTTTTTAATTTGAATCAGTTCATCCCAAAGGCGGATACAAGGGGGGAGGGGGGTAAAAGGGGTAATTACCTCCCCGAGATTAAAAAAAACAAACTTTTTTTCGAAAAAAGATTTATTTTGAATGTAACATTTTAAAAATTAATACTTAAAAATTTGATTTGTATTTATATTCTGGCAAACAAGTACAAAATGCCCCTTTAAATTACCGAAATTAAGAAAAAATTGTGTGCTGTGCTACCAGTCACACCAGATTACCCCTCCCCCCCTCCGAGAAACACCTCTGGATCCGCTCTTGGTTCATCTAGATCTTTGTTCAGGAGGAGCCCAAAATTATGGTCTAGGGGAGAAGGAGAGGAAGTGACACATTCAAGGAGAGGAAAAAAATAATGATTTACTTGATAGAAATTAATATTAATAAAGAACTTAGTCTATATCTTCTTAGCTGTACTGAAGAAGAATTGCAGTGGCAGAGAAAACGATTCATTTAGAAAAGAAGTTTTTGTTGGAAAATAAAATTTAATTTTGTTTTTTTCAATAATATTAATAGAGGTTATTTAGAGTGCACTCACTCTCTCTTTCTCCATGAAGGAATGCCGCTTCCTTTTTAGAGGACAATTTCATGTGGTTTTCTCATTTTGTAGTGAATAATGAATTTTCACGAAAATATTCATCTATTTTAGTAATAAAATCAATTAGAGACAATTATTTTTCTAGTTTCCTAGAGGAAATGAAAAATTAATCCATATTTCATTCGATTAGTCATTCTTTCATTGCCCTTTCATCAGATTTTCTCCCTTCTGAGGGGGAAAAACTTATCCAATTATTTTTTGTTTAAACAATATAATTAATGACATGCGCTTTTATTTTTATAATTTTATGGTTGTTAGTAAATATTCTTTATCTTAAGTCATTTGAACTTGTATTGTGATTTAGGGAAAGGGATTTCAGTTTGCGTGCTAATTCACGAAAGGAAGAAGAAAAAGAGCCTTCTGTCAGTCAGATCGAACGAAAAGGGCTTCCCTAACAACTGTTTGATTGATCCATCAAAGCTCCAGAGAAGGGGGAGGGGGATGGGTCATTCCATCCCCCACCACGTGTGAGTGTTTGTGAGCGTTTCGCCAGTTGCTGAGCCCACCCACCCACCCTGTCATTAGCATTTATTTCCCAAGTGAAAAATGAGGGGTTGTAGGGCCGGCCACGCGAGCCCCGAAAGGGCATTAAGCCCTTAATGCTGGCGAATGTCTTCAACAGCCCCACTCAAGACGGATGTGTCATCTTAAGTGGTCAGCATGCATATCCGGTGGCGACTCAGTGTCTACTGATGATGATGTACGGTCCTTTGGACAAATCGCCCACCGCCACTCAAGTCAAAAGAATTCTCTTCTCTTCGACCATCCACATAATCAACAAAAAACAAACAAACAATGTTTCTGTTTTTGTTAAAATTTCACTTGGTTTATTATTAAAGAATAAAGAACTCTGAGATAAAAATTTGTGAATCAAAATAAATGCTAGAGTAGCATATATCACAATTTTACTTTAATACATAAAAAAGAAATATAAATTAGGAAAGAGCAAATACAGGAGCAGCAAGAAATAAAGCCTTTGGATGCCAAATGCCGAAGGAGAGGTTTAGGACATAATTTATTTCGATGTAAAAAAATTTTGTTAAATGTGTAGGAAGCAAATTACATAAACAAAAACATTCTAAATTTAGGAAGTCTTTGCAAAATCCATTTACAAATGTATTGTAATTTTCTAAAGCCGTTTGAAAATTAGAATGAAAATGTGTTGTAATTTTTGAAAGACATTTGAAAATTAGAGTGCAATTGTGTGTTAATTTTAGAATTTTCCAAACTACTTTCGAAAAAATACAATTTTTAATGAAAATTTTTATACAATGTATGTAAAATTGCAATAGATGCTCTATTTTTCGAAGAAAATTGTAATTAAAAATTTTTTTTTTTTTTGTTTTAAATATTTGAACGCATAAATTTGTAAATTTAGTAGATAAATGCATAGTAGTTATCATTTACAAGGGAAATTTGTAAATTTAGTATTCAAAAACAAACTAAAATGAATATTTTTTTTACAGTGTTGTTCATCTTCGGTCCTTATATCTAATTTAGGCACAGACTTGTCATTATTCTTGATGCACCAAAGTGAGCGCCTATTCGAATAGACGCTCACGTTGCCTTAAGCACTCGCCCTTTTAAAAAATACGGGTATATATGTGCATGGATTTTTGTACATCAAGAATAATAAACCTGTAAGGACTGAAGATGGACTAATAAATTTTGTCCGAAGAGTTTCCTTCGGCATTTGGCATCCAAATGCTTTGTTTTTTGCTGCTCCTCTATCTTGCTCTTTCCAACTTATAACATCAATAGCAACTACTCTCCGGTTAGAAAAAATACATAAAAGTCAAGTCTTCAAAATAATTTGTGATTCTCTCTTATACAACGTCCTCTGATATAGAAACCTGTGTCGTAGCAGGATTTCTACTTATCATTATATCGGCAATTAATTTCTACATTTAGAAAATAATTACTACTTATCCTTTTTAAAATAAAACATATGATGTGTCTGACCACAGCATAGAATTTTTGACAATATCGCAATATTTTCTCTATATATTTTGATATATACCCTGGTAATAGTTTAAGGAAATTATTTGATTTTTCGACTTTATTAGGTTAAGTGCCAGCTAGTTTCTTGGGAAATTTTTAGAGTGTTTTCTCCTAACATTTTGAAGGCATTTAATAGCACTTCATCAGTGGCTCACTCTAATGCGGCATACAAATTATAATTTTTGAGCGAATTGTAAGAGTGGCATGTCTATGTATAGGATGCTGATGAAGAAGTGCTATTAAATGAAATATTCAGAGAAAACACTCTAAATTAAATTTATATTTAAGAAAAAAAAATTCTATTATTATTATCTGAAATAAACTAGTAGTGGAGTCAACTGAGGAATTTCGTTGAATTTTTTGAATTTTCGTTTTCGAATTTCGAATTTATGAAGTCAAGAGGGCATCTCAATAGGACATAGCCTATACTGTAAATTACTCGTCGTATATATAAATCAGAAGATAATATTCCAATTCTTCAATGCTAATTTCCTTAAATATTCATGTTTTTGCGATATCCAGTCTATATTCCGAACAAAAATAGGAAAATAAATTTATAACGCATTCCATCCTGAAGAAAGCCTTTACTCACAACCGAAATGGCAACTTTAAAATCTTCCAATCCTTGGCTTCTCTTGTTATCTTATTTTTTCTACCCATTGTGCCTACGGCTTTAAGAAATAAATACTATCAGCGCCCCCCCCCTCTTCTCCGTCCCTTCCAACGAAAGAAAAGAGAGTAATGCTTTTGTTAACTTTTAAAATTGAGCTGTCTTCATTTATTTGCTAATTTCATCATCAGGTGGATTATTTTTTGAAATTATTTTAAAAATTAACTTTCTATAGCTGCTACCCACCTATTTGTTTACAAATTTCTTAACGTTAATTAAATCCACAAAGGAGAAAGTCGAACGAACGCATTCATTAAGGACCCTGTTGTTTATTTGCCAACATTAATTCATTTAATCTGAAAGTGATTAGCTAATTATTAGATGAATTATTAATCATCTAAAATTAATCATCATTTTAATTTCCATTCATAAATCATTCCATTTTGCTGGTATTAAATGTAATAAACATATTTTTTTATATTATAACATTTTTTTTAATCCTATGAGGGAGATGATACTCGAAAGCGTCAGCTTTAGGCACAATCAAAAGGTCCATTCCCTTTTAGAAGGGCGAATATTGTATATTTCCATTTCAATAGGTCGTTTAGATTTCATAAGAGCTATAATATCCCCCTTATAGCTTTGAGCTTTTTATTGATATTAGTCTGATTGATATTT
>JAKCPI010026918.1:0-29980 GCA_023213315.1 Euborellia annulipes | reverse complement strand
TATATTTTATTTATTCAAAAACTAGGCCTATATTTAAAACAAATATTAAAGGAACTTAAAGAATTCTCGGTGGGGTATTCGAATATAACGGTTAATATAAAACAACTTTTTCAGTGGTCCCGATTCTTTTAGCTCTCCCCGAATTTGCCAGGATTTTCGAGGATCGCCTTTTCAACTGTTTTGAAAAAAATTCCAAAACTGGGAACTTTCTCGGCTTCGGCTCGAGGAATTTCGGTCAAAACCGTTCAGTTCGAAGCGATTGGATGTGACTGAAAAATAAAATGAGCACCCGAAGGCTGGATAGAATGAAGTAAAGTGACAAATTTATCTTAGCTGAGCGATTTTTCTATGAAACGTGTTGACAATCGTTGTAATTGAACTGCTTTTCAACGGTCGACAATAAAATAATTATCATAGTGTAAGCTTGACAATTTATGTCAATTTTTTGACAATTGTCGCATTGTCAACCTCTTAGAAATAGGGCCCAGGGCGTTATTGAAACCCGGAAGCACGACAAAAACCGAATAAATAATTTGAAATTAAATTTTTTGGAATGTCCCAAACGGAGGCTTGAAGATGGAGGTTAACATGGGGATGTGATTCGATTATTTGATCAGATGTGTCTGTCTGAACGTCAGACCAGATTTTTTGTGTCGACATATTTTTAATTTCCGCCAGCACATTAGAAATAAATTATTAGATAAGATGCCGCTATGATTCTTTTTTTTTTAAGCCTTGAGGGGTGAATAAACCATTCGTCATTAAATTTAATATTATTTTTATTCTTAATCCTCTAATAACATCTATTACAGTTACAAAAATAACATTAAATATTCAAAAATGTTATATAAGTTTCCGCTTGAATTTCTTATAAGAGGAAAAATACTCCCAAATGGGAAAACTGAAAAATATAGAATTTTACTCATTTGCGCCTTATAAAAAATTAAACCCAATTGGTCAGATCAGTCTGACAAGCAGACAAGTAGCATCCCCTAAGGGAGTAGAGAGGTGAAGAGCCTGCACCCCCCAACATTCGAACCGCGCTATTGGACCAGTAAAGTGGGCTTCAAACAATTTTGAGGGCAAAGTGAGAATAGATATTTTAAATAGAATCTAATAAAATAATTGATTTAGGAATTAGGGTTGGTAGATTCGGAGGCTGAATCGATTTTCGATTTTCGATTTTTAAAATCGAAACCAAATAATCGATTTTTTAAAAAATCGATTTTTGCCTTTAAAAAATCGATTTTAATCGATTTTCGATTTTTTTACAAAAAATTTTTCACTATGCCCATAAGTTGATTTTAAGGTTCTGCTTACGATTTTCAAGCGGTTTATAGAACAAGAAAAATAGAAAGATGCATTACTGATGCCCAAATCAATTTATTCAGTCTTTATAACTTCTTTAAAAACCAGCACATTGTATATGGTATAACATATTTAGTCTTTATAACTTGGGTTTTAACGTTATAACGTAAATTTTATCAAACCAAGAGAATCAAACATCAACTTTTATATTTCTTAAAAAATCTGGTGGGACTCGTCGCACAGCACAACTTTCTCTTATCTTCAGTAAGCGAAAGTTGTGCCAGATTTTAGTGTCGACATATTTTTAGGTTCCGACAGTAAGCTTAAGGTTACATTTGAATTCAAGATTTTTTTTTTTAAACACACACTTTTTTTCTCATTCACACTCACAATCACACAGTCTTTTCGGCAACTCAGGCCATATCGTTTTCCGTTATTGATTAATATACATATTTGGGGTCCAGGCATTCTTATTTAAGCCATCTGGTATCCAAATGGCTTAAATAAAATCATCGGACGGCCTGGGGTCCGAACCCGCGACTTTTGGTATACGAGGTTAGCACGCTAACCACTACACCAAGCCCCGAGAGCTGAATTCAAGATTAAAATTTATAAACATGGGGAAATATTTATATTTTGTTACCATTGCAACCAATTCTCCTATATTTCCTATGAAATATAAGAGTAAAGTGTGTACTTCAAAATGAGAATATACATTTTAAAGAGCATCTAAAAAATAATTGATTTTTGAATTTTAATAAAAATCGTTGGGGCTATTTTTAAGAAAATCAAAAAAACCTGAAAAACTACCTCAGTAAAGTACTAGTACTTTTTGGCCGATTTAAATTAACAGCTTATTTTCTCGCTCCAGGGGGTATCTAACTTAAATATAAAATTCCAACCTCCTAGCTCAATTCCCTCAAGCTTAAAATTGAACACAGACAGTCAGACCATGTCGCGAAAATCACTTTCTTGGAAAATCGAAAATCGAAAATCGGCCGTCAAAAATCGATTTTTTCAAAACACTGAATCGATTTCGATTTTAATCGAAAATCGACGCTCAAAATCGATTTTCGATTAAAATCGAAATCGATTCGACCAACCCTATTAGGAATTTTATTAGGACTAGAGCGAATTTTGAGAAAAGACTGAAAAAGTACTTCAGTAAAGTAGCCTACTAGTACTCTTTGGCCGATTTTGTTCAAGTCAAGTGCCAGAGGGGGTGCCTGACTTAAATATCAATCAGGAAACCGAAAGACACTTTGCAGCCAGGAGATTAAATAAAAAAATCTTTTATTTAATTTTTACTTGCCGACGTTTCGGTCGTCTGTCACGACCTTGATCAGGGCAAATACAGTAGAGTCCCGTTAATCCGAACTAATTGGGACCGAGGGTCGTTCGGATTATCGGGAAGTTCGGATCAACCGGAATTGTAAGCTTGAATTAGTTAATTTTGATAATAAAGTCGTATTTATAACGTTATAAACCGTGAAACTTGTCGGTGATATTAAACTCTAAATAAATATTTCATAATAATAATAAAATAAAGTTCCTTTAATGTCTAATTTTCATCTATATTCCTCTTAAAAAAAAAAATTGTACGTAAAAAGAGTTCGGATTAACCGGAAGTTCGGATCAGCGAGATTCGGATTACCGGGACTCTACTGTAATTGTCAACAATACACGATCTTAGGTATTTTGATGTTTACTGTAATCAAATACAATATCTTTTTTTTTCAATTTTTGTATGTATAAGTTATACACTGATGAAGATATACTGAAGAAGGTCGTGACAGACGACCGAAACGTCGACAAGTAAAAATTAAATAAAAGATTTTTTAATTTAATCTCTTGGCTGCAAAGTGTCTTTCGGTTTCCTGATTAAATCTCCACAGCCATAACACATCAAATTTCAACCCCATAGCTCTTTTCGTTCTTGAGATATATTGTTCACAAACAGACAGACCCACTTTTTGAGGACCCCTCAAAACGTGTATTTTCATCGAATTTTTGACATGTGATTTAATTAGATAATTAAGGCGGACATTCATTAAGTTTAAGCAAAACTCGGTTTCTAACTTAACCCGTTCATATTTTTGCGACTTGCCCTTCTACCCTCTAGTGGAGCATAACCTCCTGGGCCACCCTCTTGAATTTCTTCTTAAAATTGGTGTGTAACTAATTTTAATTTGTGCCGCACTTTATGGGATTTCACTCTTATGGTGTAGGTCAGTGGTTCCCAACCTGGGGGCGATTTGGGTTTTCAGGGGGGCGATAAATAAGCGGGTGCGATTGGGGGGCGATGAGTATTCAAAGGGAGAAAAATTATTAATTTACTAAAATTTAAAAAAAATAAAAATCAAAAAGAAAAATCTCCTATTTACAGGATGGTCAGGATAGAAGAGGACAAAATATTATCATAAAAATAAAATAGCCTGAAGATAATTCCAATCTAGAATTGAAACGTCACTTTTAGCTCAAATCTTAAATTTCAATTAAAAAAAAATCATTTTCTTGAATTTTTTTTCCTCAGGGGCCCGGGCCCTTTAAGCTCAAATCAAGTTTGATCTTTTTCACGACTCAGGATATCTAAAAACGCAGATTCCAGTGGCTAATTTTCAAAAAATTTTCCATACCCCCAGATTCCCCGGAAATCCTCTGTCCAGATCTGGCCTCGATAAATTAAAACTTTGTAACTCTTTGTTTAGGAAATTTTGAAAAAATTTTATATAACTTTATTTAAATAAATATTGTAAGCTATGTAAAACTATTTCAAGAGTTGTGTCAAAAACTGTGTAAAAAAGTGTTGGCATGAAGGCCACAATAGCCTTTTATATACTAAAAAAAAACTTTAAGTTTTTTTTTTTGGGGGTGGGGGCCGTATTATTAAGTAGCCCCGGGGCTTGTCAAGTCTGTCTGCGGCCCTGTAGGCCTACGGTAATAAAATTGTTTAAAATAATAAAACTGCTTTATTATTTACACTTTACTTCAAATTAAAATTAGGCATACATTGAAAATGTAAAGGGGGGCGATAGGTGTTAGTCAACCTCCAGAAAGGGGCGATGGGTCGAAAAAGGTTGCGAACCACTGGTGTAGGTTATCGTGAAAAAAAAATCCCCAAATGGGGAGGCTCAAAAATACAGAAATAAGCATTGGATTTTATCTATTAATATTATTAAAAAAATCAAAGCTAATTAATGAAAATCTCTCAAATTCAATTATTATAAAAATTGTTATATAATTAAATTTTGTTTTTTTTTTCTTTGAT
The DNA here is from genome assembly GCA_023213315.1 of Euborellia annulipes. Classification (NCBI taxonomy): domain Eukaryota; kingdom Metazoa; phylum Arthropoda; class Insecta; order Dermaptera; family Anisolabididae; genus Euborellia; species Euborellia annulipes. Next base: position 25,404 of record JAKCPI010026918.1, on the reverse strand, counting down.
ATACATAAAAGGGGTTGAAGCCCTCGGGGCTTGGCGTAGAGGTTAGCGTGCTGGATTTGGATACCAAATGGCTTAAATAAGAATGCCTGGACCCCCAATATATATATTTACACATACGAGTATCGTTAAAAGTCTTAAATGGCCCAAGTTGCCGAAAAGACTGTGTGAATGTGAGAGTGTAAATGAGAAAAAAGTGTGAGTGTTAAAAAAAAAAAAAAAAAAAAGGGGTTGAAGTCGGGCGGTGCGGCTAGTATTTAAATGAATTTTCTTAAAAATATAATCACAATCTGTATCAAATATTGAAACAAACCTCATGAAAATTTATCAAATTAAAATACAAAAAAAAAGAATTAAAATAATTAAATCTCACAATTATTATTCTATAATTATTCATATATAATAAATTTTATTTTTCGTATTTATATTATATTTCAAGTTGAATAAATGTCTATTTAAATGTTAAAACGTATTTATATTAATAAGTAAATGAGTATAAAAAGAAACGTAATTAAACAATTTCATTCTTGAACAATTGAATAATTACCCATAAAAAGATGAAGTTAAAATTTTATAAAAAAATAAATAAATTTTACTCACCGGCCATGGCGTTTAGATGATAATCGTCGATGCTGGACGGACGAAACAAAACACAAAAAAAAAAATACAGAAACAGTAGCACAAAAATCAGAGGGGTCAGCAAAAATGGGACCACGTCATGATAACATTTTGTATTTTTTTTTTTTTAAACCATTAGAAAATCCGGCGACGACTCTCTTCGTCGTCGTCGTCGTGGTCGATCGATGGATGTCCTTTCCACCTCCTCCCTTTTCTCTTACTCACTGGGTGGGTGGGGTTCTTTCAATGAGGGTTATACACTCTAGTGACGGTCGATAACGACAACGAACAAACACGCCGAGCCGAGAGACACGCGTGCGCTTTCAATGCTGATCGTCAGTCAAATGAGAGGATATGTACAGTGCGTACAAAGATCTCCCCCCGCCCGCCCCTCTCGGTACACACACACACACACGCGTAGTGATGATGATGATGATGTCATCATTCCCTCCCACTAACACTTATCTATCGCCTCCTCCTCGCCTATTATTATTAATGTATAAATGGATAGAAATTTTAGAGGCACCTTTATTATCAATAAAAATAAATATGCCAAGTTGCGTCGCAAACGTTTGGCACACGAATAATAGACTATATAGGGACCGCAGTACAATAATACATTTTTTTTTTCGCCAACCCCGCTGTCCAAAAGTTATTTATACAAATGGGTGTTAAAAAGTAATGTAGAAACAATCAGCGTTAAAAAATTCTATTCTCTAAACAAAGTACGTTAACATTTTTGCTTTTATTTCAAAGCTATTAAAAATCATAACCTTACTTTTTAGGTTGACGCCATTTTTATTTTAAACACGACGTTAAAATTTTAAAGGCATCCCCTAGACATGACATTAATTTTTAACACTATTTACTAAATGTTAACGCTTTGGTTTTAAATGCTTGTTTACAGAATAGCTATTTGAGGCAAGGAAGTGATTTTTTATAGCATTTTTTTAACGCTGATTGTTTTTACATTACTTTTTAACACCCATTTGTTTATTTTAAATTTTAACGCCTGTTTTTAGAGAATAGACCTGTATGTGTTTTAAGTCGATATTCAGAAATTTTTTTCATGGATTAATATTAATCCAATTTTTTTTTTTTTTTAGTATAAAATAAAAAATTGCCATTTTTTGAGTTTTAATTTTAAAACTACTAGCCGCACCGTTCGCCATGGACCCACTCCTTTTATTTCCTATTGGAATATCACAGACATAATTGGCTCGGGCTCGCCTATGGCCTTCTTATCAAAAGCAGAAGAGTCTAGATTCAAATCTGGCACAATGAATCTTTAAAATTTACTTACGTACTCAAATTTTGCTAAAAGATATTTTATTTAATTAATTCATTAATTTTGTACAGTTTATATACTACTTGTATTTTGATAATATAAAATTTTTAAAAATTCAGAGTTCTTGGGGGGGGGGGGATAATCTGGTGTGACTCGTCGCACAGCACACTATTTTTTTCTTAATTTCAGTAATTTAAAGGCGCATTCTGTAATTGTTTGCCAGAATATAAATACAAATCAAATTATTAAGTATTAATTTTTTAAATTTTACGTTAAAAATAAATTTTTTTGCGAAAAAAAGGTATTTTTTTCAAATCTCGGGGGGGGGGGTAATTACCCCCTTTACCCCCCCTGTATCCGCCCTTGGGGAGGGGGGGGGGGGCAAATGACTCACTGTTTTAAAGTATTGTCTACGCGGTTTTTTTTTTAATGATTTAAATTCGTGAGCATTTTACATAATAGAATGATTTTTTTTTAAATTCTGATTAATTAAAAAATATATTTTTTTTTTAATTTATAGAAAATGCAAAAAATCGTTCTATTATGTAAATTTTAATTTTATTTAAAATCTAAAAATGTAAAAATCATTAATATCCAACCTGTAATAATTAAATAAAATAGGAACCAAGTCAAAAATAAATTTCGTGTTTATTTAAAAATTAACGGCCAAATAGGCACTTGACCCGTGGCTCAGAGACAAGACACTAGCTTCTCGCAGCGGGGTCCCGGGTTCGCCTCCCGTCCCGACCTAGAAAAATTTATTTCATTTGATTTGACTACAAATCATTCAGGGATGGGGGTCTAAATGGCCTTTTTTTTTTTTTTTTAAACATTCACACTTTTTTCTCATTCACACAGTCTTTTCGGCAACTTAGGCCATTTAAGACTTTGACGATAACCTTTATTTATGAATTTGTCTATATTGGGGTCCAGACATTCTTATTTAAGCCATCTGGTATCCAAAAGGCTTAAATAAAATCATCGGACTGCCTGGGGTCCGAACCCGCGACGTTTGGTGTACAAGGTTAGCACGCTAACCTCTACGCCATGCCCCGAGGGCTTAAATGGCCTTACATGCCGAAAAATTTCTTAAAAAAAAAAAACGCCCAAATAGTTGAGCACTCTTGCAAAAGATGGCAGGCTAGTCTAACAGCCGGCATTATCAGATCACTTATAAGCTTATATTTTTATGCTGTTATAAATTATATATAATTTATAATAATAATTATAAACTATTCTTTATTAAAAGACCAAAAATAATCAAACAAATACATGAGATTAAATATAGCTCTACCATCCTGCCATCTGTTGGCAAATTTTCGTAATAGTTGGGCTAAAACATGCGAACAGCTTGCCTCCTGAAGTCTCTTAAATTAATAAATGAAAATAATAAATTGATATTGAATCTTTTTATTTTATTTAAATAAATATACATTGATTGTTAAATACTGACTTCTTTTTTTTTTTTTTAATTTTATTTTATCACAACTTCCTAAACATATTTTTTTTATTTTTTCATTTATCACATCCAAAATTCGAGTTTTTGATGACTCATTTTTTTATGAAAAATTCCAAAAATCAGCGCATGACTGCCTTTATTCAATTCTTCATTTCAAATTCTAACACTGAGAGAACATGCATAAAAATTCACAATCACAAATATAAAAATCACATTTAAAGCAGTTTTTTGTATTTATTTTTTTTGTTTTTTAAACAACAAAGCCCATGGACAAAATTAGATCAGGGTTTTGGGGGACAGAATTTAGAAACTTTACTTCTTTTATTATAATAATTTTTTGAAAATATTTAGAACTAAAATAATACATATTTCTTTAATTTTGTCCATGTTCTGGATTTTATTTAAAATTAATTTGTGTTTAACTTAAAATCAATCTAAAATTAAATCAATAATACTGTAAACTATATGAGCATTTTTCTATATAATAATAAAAGCTAGTTTAGAAATATTAAAAGATTTGAGGATGGTTGAATTTTTGTTTTTATTTATTTATCAAATAAATAATATTTTCAAAAAACCTTCCCCATATTTAAGGGCAGGTAGGAGAGGCCTCAAAATTTGTGCATGTCAAATATTATAATTTTGACATTTTCGATTAATGGATTAAATTGAAAATTAAATTAAAAAAAAAAGTTCCTTTCAGTTATAAAAATAAAAACAATTAAAGGATTCTGGTTTCCTAATGAGCGAGCAGCTAATATTGTTTCAATTTATTTATACATCGGTATGCTAGGGCCAACGTTTCTGTCACATATAGGACCATCCTCAGGGTCTCGCAATGGTTATATTGGCAAAAAGACATTGTTTATACAATAAATCCAATTCTCACACATATATCTATTGCAATAGTATTGAGATTAAAGAAAGACCGGTAAACTAGGCCTCTGAATAAGAGTTCTCGCTCTTACTTTCTCTTTTTTCTATGAATTGAAGAATTTTTAACCTGTTTTAACCCCAAAAGAGATCTCATTGAAAAGGTTTCCCTTCGTTTGAAATGTTAAAACATAAATATTTTCAGTAATGAAGAGATCAAGGCACCCGAAAGCAATAAAGAAATGATATATTTCTCTTTCAATTAAGGTGTGGTGGCTGTGATGATAATTCAGAGAGGAAGGGCAGAAGGAAATAATTCTGAATGCTACAACAATTTTCCGGAGACGTTTCGGTGCATCCATCATCAGTCCTTTAATTGTTTTTTTGTGCTCAAGAGTTAGACTAAAATTGTTTGATATATACATATGTCTTTAATTGGTTACAATTGAACATGTATATTGTTGAACTGGCATACAATGTTTGACAATGGTCACCCAAGAAAGTGAACTATATGAATCTATAATGAAACTATATGATGATGGAGCACTAATAAAAGCACCGAAACGTCTCCGGAAAATTATTGTAGCATTCAGAATTATTTCCTTTTGGCTATTTCTCTTTCGCTTTATTTTATACAATTGTCGACGTTTCGGCCGATATTCCAGCCTTCATCAGGATAATAATATGCATTTCATATTTTTTAAGGTCCTGAGGAAGGCCGGAATATCGGCTGAAACGTCGACAATTGTATAAAATAAAGCGAAAATATATCTTTTCTTTATTGCTTTCGGGTGCATTGATCTCCTTTCTACTCATTATACGTTCAGCCACTACTCCTGAAATTAAATATTTTCATTTTATATATAGTTATTGATAGTATATTCTTTGCTCAGGGGCCCACATCTTGTGGGTACGTGGATGGCGACCACGAGCTACCCGAGCTGGGACTGGCAGTCCTATTATTCTTTGCATGTCAGTCTCTTTCTTCCTCTTTTCAACAGGTGTCAGACCGTGCGACAGGCCGGCCTGTTCTATTCCTTCCCGATCCTTAAAAAAAAACCCATGAACCGCCGACCCCGCACCCCGGGAAAATCAGGCGAGGAAATAAGAAGAAGATTGATAGTATATTCTAATTTAGTCATTGGATTACAATGTTTTTTTCCCAATATAACCATTGAGAGATCAATATATTGACTTGGCTCTGAGGATGGTCCTATATAGGACCGAAACGTCGGCCCTGGCACGTCAATAAGTAAATAAATTGAAACAATATTAGCTGCTCGCTCATTTAGAAATCAGAAACCTTTACATCAACACCTCCGGCAAATAATAATTTAGGAAATCAAAATTAATTATTATTTTAGGCAAGCTTTCTGATTGGTAAGAGTAGACAGGGCCTTAGCCAATGGGCTCCAAGCTTCCTATTCCCTTTAAATTAATTTCAAAAAAATATTCCATGACTTTTGGAATTATTTCTCACTCAAAGGTTGGCATTTCTTCGATTGACATTCAAAAAAATTGCTAAATTTTTAGGACGTTTACTATTTTTTGATTGAATGTATGTACCATCAGTGAGATATAAATAAATGCTATGAATACTACAAATAGAAAGCTTAAAACAAGAGCAGCGAAAAATTAATGCCTCCATCAGCGATGGTTTCGGATCATCAGTGTCCCGGAATTTGTAATTAATATAAAAAAAAAGGCACAATACAAATATATATTTATATATAAGCTGTATTGCATGATGTGTGCAAACAATGGCAATTCGATGGCTTATTTTCTAAATTCTGGACACTCATGACTGATGATGATGATGCCGAAACGTCGCGCGTGGAGACTTTGAATTTTAGTTTCTCTCGCTCTGAAAAACTATTTTATATAAAAAAAAAAAAAAAAACAAACAAAAGTGATTAATATGGCAAAAATAATTACAAAATGACTGTGTCATCGTTAAAGGATTGAGATTGATTGAATATTATGGCACATTTTGAGTGCATTTGCTAAAGATAATACAAGAAAAGCCCGCTTAACGCGAAATTTGAAATAACGAAAATAAAAATTATTCATTTTTATATTTTTAAAATTTTTTTAAACGCTGGGAAGTAAATTGAAATAAAATAATTTTTATTTCTCGGACTAGCTCAGGGACCCACATCTTGGACCACGAGCTGCCCTAACTCTGACCGGCAGTTCTTCTGTTCTTTGCATGTCAGTCTCTTTTCTTCTATATTTTCAACAGGCGTCAGACCGTGCGACGGGCCGGTCTGTTCTATTCCTTCCCGGTCACAAAAACCCATTTTCCGCCGACCCGGCACCGCGGGATTAAGGCGAAGAAAGAAAAAGAAGATGTGCAAGTGGCTGTGATTAACGATTGAGGTAGCAGCCAGGAAAGAGTCTTTCTACCAATCAGACACCCAATATACAACGTTTCGGTCTAAATTTATTGGAGCATCATCAGGTATTAGGACTACAAATAGATTTTTAATTAGAATCCTATTTTTTTTTCAATTATTACAATGGGTATTTTTTTTACTTACAGTTATCAATGAATTATTGTAATAATTTTAAAAAAAATATGAATTATTTATTTGTAGACCTAATACGTGACGATAGTCCAAAGGAAGTTTGACCGAAACGTTGTATATTAGGAGTTTGATTAGTGAGTGGAAAGACTATTCCTTCGCTGGCCTCAAAATATTTTTTATTTTCACGATTTTTTAGCTGTGGGTGCAGATAGATTCAGATTTGATCAACTAACGACCACCATCAGGTCTGAAAAGGAAACCATAAAAAAAAGTGAGAAGCTGATTTGTACAAATTACATGTATACTGTATATAAACGAATACAAATTATTTGTCTAATTTTATTAAACAAATCATTTATATTTGTTTTATTAAGAGCACTGCGCATAAAAAAAAACGTTGTTTCTTTTTAAGAATCCAGGCAATAAATTACAGAATCATTAAGATATCTTAGAATAGGTCATTTTAAGGGGGTTCAGGAGCGACGTCGAAACGTACTTTAAAAAAAACTAGATTATAAGGAATTTTTCAATGCGGTTTTTTTTTTAAATGAATTAAATTCATAAGAGATTATTGTAACATCGAGCTATAATTGTTTTAATGACTTATTAAAAAATTATCGTAATTAATTTTTTTGTTATCAAGCAAATACAAAAAAACAATCTGTCCCAATAATCTTTATTTTTTTTTTTTTTTTTAATTTAAAAATGAATTTATTGTTATTATTAATCACATATTAATTAAGAAATTTTTAAAATGAGCTTAGATGATTTATTTAAAAATCAAATGTCAAATTAGTTCAGCATTCTTGCAATAGATGGCAGGCTAGTCTAACAGCCGATCCCCTTTTGGCCTATATTTATATATTTTTATGCTTTTATAAAAGATACATAATATATAATAACATTTATAAAGTATTTATTGTTAAAAGATCAATGAAAATCAACCAAATGCATTAAATATTATTAGCTACCATTCTGACATCTCATGGCAAATTTTTGAATTACTTGATTTTTGGGCGTACTTTTAATGACATACAACGCCATCTTATCGGGAAAAACATGCGTAAACACTTCGCTCCCGTAGCCCCTTAAGAAGAAACAGTGTTCCACTATTTTTGACGCGCAGTGTACATACATGTAATTTGCTTAAATTATCAGCTTAATTCATGTTTTTTTGTGGGTTCCTTTTCAGAGACCTGATGATCATCATTAATTGACCGAACTGGATTGATCTGCACGCACAGTCTGATTCGAATCGAGAAGATCCCTGCAAGTTGTGGAATTTCTTCACAGAAAAAGTTTTCTATCATAGTAAAAAAATCACTTAGATATTAGCCTTATTTCCTAATGATTGATTATTAGCGCTATTTCGACCATTTATCACGTTACACGGGTCTTTTTCTGTATTACAATTACAAGAATAGTTTTTTTTTGTTCTTTCTCAGGTATATAATTTGATTAATTATAAATGATCCTTTTTTTTCTTGATACAAATATAAATTAGCTAAACGACAATATAATTCATATAAATATAATACCATGTATATATTAATATAGTTATTTTTTTTTCTATTAAAAACATTTATTAAAATATTATTTAAAAAGATCATATTATTATTACACATATTTTAGATAATATTTATATTACTTAAATGGAATTCTTCTTTATATATTATTTTTTTCTGTTATCCAAAAATGATTTTTTAAAAATTCGAATATTAAGATTTTTATTAAAAAAATCAGTGGAATAAAAAAATAATATTTTCCAAAATTTAGATACAAGCCAAAAGATTTAAAGTTTATAATAGGAACATATTTATAGCGCTCTGAATAGAGAAGCCGCCATTTTTTGTCCAAATAACATCAGGAAGAGAGTCCCAATCGGTGAAATTAATTATAATCAAATTTCTTCAATATGGGAACACAAAATCGACAAGTTGTCTTGGAAATTAGAGAGGCAGTTAGTTGCTCTGTGAGTCAGCTTTCTAGGCATACGACATGGGGCTGTGGGAGGAGCTACGCAGCAGTTTAAAAAAGAAGAGAGCACGCATACGACTGACTCTTTAAACAGTAATAAATAGACCCTTTTGTGCTGTGCCCAGTCGGTACCCTCCCTTGAATTTTACTAAATTTTCATTTGATTGACTAAAATTTTCAAACGCTCTCTTCAAATGTTCTTTTGTATATAAAAGACAATTCCTTCCACACTTGGAAAAAAAATCATACTTTAATCGTATAAAATATAATTTTCATATATTTATTAAAAAAGAAAAACAATCAGGTTGTGATACTTTTTAAGCTGCAATCAGAGTGACAGCTCGAAAATTGGACCCAAAATGGCGGCTCATCTTTATAGAGCCTTAATATTTAATACTAATAACGCTAAATAATTAATAAAGAAATAAAAATATCATTGGAATAAATCTTTTGACTTGTAATCCTTTTTTTTTTTTTACAAAATATAAAATCTTTTTATTCCACTCTTTTCGTTAGTCCTCTCCAGGGTATTTTTTTTTTTTTTTTTGATAAATTAAATTAAGGTGCGCGTCTCGGAGTGCTGATTTTGAAGCTATCGACCTCGAATTTTCTTTTAATTAAAGTTATTTAAAATATCTACCAATTATAGAAGCCCTTTTTTTATTTTCGAAATTTTTTTTTTTAGATTAATCACATTAAATAATTTTTTAAAAATTCGGTCTATATCTTAAATTAGTAATCATTGTATTAAAAACTAATTAATTTTTTGCCTTTAATTAATTAGCTGAAAACTTTCAAATGAAATGCTTGTTTCCCTATGGGGAGAACTAACGCCATCTCTTGCCGCCTCGAGTAACCAGCTTCTAAAACGGCTAATAACGGTTTCTCGAAACTCGCACCTTAAAAACAGAACTAATAAATGTTTTGTTGCAAAAGTCATTTTAATTTCTTGGTTAGATGCCGTTTTAAAAATATCCTTGAGAAGACCATTTATTGATTAAAATTTCGAATAAATTTCCGACGATATAAATTAATATTCCATTGTGTATTTCACCAATCAATCATCAAAAAAATGTCCAAATTTTTTTTTTTATATATATATGGACAAAAAAGTTTTTTTTTTTTCTTTTTCTTATATATTTTCTATATAAAACTTCTGGCACAGGTACAGAAGACCAAGGCAGTATCAAAAGTGAACATCGTTTGGCAATAGATCCATTCAATTGGATCTCAAATTATTTATTAAATAAGATGGTCGTTTTTTGAAATTTATAATAACCAAGATCTTCTCTTTTTTTTATATATAAATTTATATATATATATATATAATAATATTTGTTTGTATATAAAACTATTATCTAGAAAAGTGCAAACAAAAATTAAATATTTAAGTGCATTTAAAATTGTGTCCCTATTTTTCTAAATACTAAGCTTTGGTATTTGTTTTTTGTGGTTGCCTTTTAAATAAATAAATATAATATAATATAAATTAATTACGTATATTGAAGATTAGAATTAAGAAAATGTTTGAGTTTAGTAGGATAATCCGTCATCACGCCAGTTACGCCCAAATCAAAGGCTTCTTTAAATTCCTCTTCATAATTTAAGACCCACAAATAAGTCTGAAATAGAGGAAGATAATTAACTTCTTTATATATTTTTGAATAACGTTACGTATTTCTCGGTGCGACTCTCTCGATTATCGTCGATACCAGGGCCGGAACTAGGAGATTTGTTAGGAGGGACAAAATTTAATTTGCCCCCCCCCCCCCTCCTTACTTGTTATATGCCACCCCCTCCCTGCCCCCGCACTATTACTAGGCCAAATTGATTTTAAAATTTTAATCTTTCTTTAAATTTGAGTCTAAAATTTTCTCGCCTCTAAAATTTTGCCGCCCTAGGCCCTGGCATCGCGGGCCTAATCATATATCCACCAGGAATAATGGTAATTCTTGATTCTTAGAGGGGGTGGGAATTTGAAATTTGAATATATTTATAAATTATTCAAAATATAATTAAGTAGAATTTGTTTATTTCTTGGATACTTTTGATTGCGATATGTTCACTTTTCAAACGTTTCTTAATAGCCTAACTAATTTTCAGGGCCGTATTTATGAAGAGGCGACGGGCCTGGGGCGGCAAAATTTGTGAAAAAATCTGCTTATTTACATACCTATAATTTTTTTGTCATATAGAAAAGTATTTGATGTTGAAAAGGTATAGGTAATCAGAAGTCCACCAGCGTGTTAGGAGGGTATTTCTCAGTGTTGGGGTTGTTGAAGGGGAGGGGGCGGCAAGAGTCCACTGCCTAGAATCGCGTATAAGACGAGATTAGACCAAGAGTAATGTTATTTTTGTTTTCAGTAAAATCAAATAATTCACAATAAAAATTGATTTTTCATGTGCATTAGAACAACTTTTTAATGGAGATACATAAATAACAACAGCACAGCTAAACAGAGCAATATTTCAACTACAGACTGTCATTTTTTCACATAGTTCCCGCCATTCGTTATGCACTTTTGCCAACGATGAACCAGAGCATGCGTTTGTAAAAATCGTAACCAGCTGAGGCTAACCACTTCCTCACAGCTTTGTCAACAGCTTCCGAGCTTCTTTCATTTTGGAAGATGGACTACGCGGCAAACATTTTCAAAACTCGGAAGATATTGTCAAAGCTGTGAGAAAGAGGTTACATGCTCTGGTTCATCGTTGACAAAAGTGTATAACGAATGGCAGTAACTATGTGAAAAAATCACAGTCTATAGCTGAAATATTGCTCTGTTTAGCTGTGCTGTTGTTATTTATGTATCTCCATTATTTTCTATTAAAAAAAATAGGAGGCATTACCTTCGGAACGACCCTCGTAATTAGATAAAAAAACATTCAGAGACAATTTATTTTTCATTTCTTTACCTGAATTCCTCTTTTGTTAAGATGATTAAATAAATATTTCTTCATTAATAATGTTTTCATTAAATGAACCATAAAAGTCTTTAGAGGTAGATATGAAGCATTCAAACAGCTTTTGTTCCTTTAAATAAAAAAATTAGTAAACAAAACAAAAAAAAAATATATATATATTAATTACCTTAAATATATAGTTGGAAGAAAAATTTCCAAATGCGTTTCTTTAATAGGTACAAAGGGAAGAAGGCCTGAGTATAATAAAAGCACTAATTGCACTACCCTTTTCATAGAAAATAGGAGATTTACATTGGAATTCTGAAAAGTAAACAAAGAAAAACATTGTCATTGAATTGTGTTATGTGTGGGTCGTTACGATTAAGCGAGCTGTTTTTATTGATGTTCTGTGACCACAAAAAACAAAATATCTTTTGTAATTATGAAATAAGTCGTTAAGGGGGTTCAGGATCGACGTCTAAACGTACTTTAAAAAAAACTAGACTATTATAAGGAATTTTTCAATGCGGTTTTTTTTTTTTTAAATGAATTAAATTCATAAGAGATTATTGGGACATCGAGCTATAATTTTTTAAATGACTTATTAAAAAATTATCGTAATTGATTTTTTTGTTATCAAACAAATACAAAAAAACAATCTGTCCCAATAATCTTTAATTTTTTTTAAATTTAAAAATGAATTTATTGTTATTATTAATCACATATTAATTAAGAAATTTTTAAAATAAGCTTAGATGATTTATTTAAAAATCAACTGTCAAATTAGTTCAGCATTCTTGCAATAGATGGCAGGCTAGTCTAACAGACGATATAGTATTAGCCTATATCTGGCCTATATTTATATATTTTTATGCTTTTATAAAAGATACATAATATATAATAACATTTATAAAGTATTTATTGTTAAAAGATCAATGAAAATCAACCAAATGCATTAAATATTATTAGCTACCATTCTGACATCTCTTGGCAAATTTTTGAATTACTTGATATTTGGGCATACTTTTATGACACACTACGCCATCTTAGCGAAAAAAACATGCGTAACACCTTCCCTCCCGAGCCCCCTTAAGGACCTTGGAATAACAATTGAATCTCAATTATCTTTTAATTTACAAGTTCAAAATATTGTAAATAGCGCCTACAGAATGCTTCATCAAGTTCGAGTAATTTTGTGAACGTTCAACGCTGCATGAAATCACAGCTTGAGTATATTCCTTTGATCTGGGCTCCGTCAACCAATGTTCAAGTGAACTTGATTGAGGGAGTCCAGAAGAAATTCTTGGGATATTTATTTTATAAGAAGGTTCGACTCTCTGGAGCATTCCTTATGGAGAGCTGTTGGTCCTATTTGACCTTATTGAAAGGAGGAAAGACCATCTCTTGAAAAATCTCTAGATTCTCTTGGAAGGGGGACTGCAATGAATTGCGGGCCAAAATAGGGTTCAGAGTCCCGGCGTAATCGGTAAAAGATAAAACAAAAAAAAGAACACCAGATGTTTTTGTGTCGACAGTACGGCACATTTTAATTCAAGATGTAATACAATTTTTTTTATTAAAAACATTCACACATTTTTCTCATTCACACAGTCTTTTCGGCAACTTAGGCCATATAAGACTTTTAACGATACTCGTATGTTTAAATAAATCTATTGGGGTCCAGGCATTTATATTTAAGCCAATTGGTAGCCAGATGTCTTAAATAAAATCATCGGACTGCCTGGGGTCCGAACCCACGACCTTTGATATACGAGGTTAGCACGCTAACCCCTACACCAAGCCCCGAGAACATGTAATACAATTTATAAACATGAGAAAATATTTATATTTTGTTACCATTGCAACCATTTCTCTTATATTTCCTACATCAGTAAAGTACTAGTACTTTTTGGCCGATTTTGATTAAAAGCTTATTTTCACGCCCTAGGGGGGTGCCTCACTCAAATATAAAATTTCAACCTCCTAGCTCTTTTCGTTCTTGAGATATTTTGTTCACAGACAGACAGACCAATCAATTGAAATAAATTTGGCCTCAAATGAGATGGAGATCGGAATTTGTTTAGCTCTGTGAAATATTTTGGAAATCGTTAGAAGTCCGATCCAATTATTTAATCAGAGTCTGATAAAGAAAGAATTAACAAATTTACCTCGATATATAATTTTGTTGTCACTTCATCATTGACATTTCCCCAAACGGTATATTCTTCTCGATTATATTTTCTTATAAGAGTTGATATTTTTTTAATTAATCTATCATCGTTAATTTTAATATCAATATTTATTGGAAAATTTGGAAATTCTTTAAATACTTCTTCAAGAAGAACAAACTTCCTTTCCTCTTCTTTTCCTGATCCATTATAAATATTATCTAAAAAAAAAAAAATATCATTAAAATAGATTTGGTAGAGGAAAGAAATATCATTAGAAGGGGGAAACGATGAAGAACAATTGTTAGTAACAGGTCGATTTCAAAAAAGTGTTTCAACCAGAAAACTTATATTAACTTTAAGTAGACAAATTTATCGATGTAAAGAACCCTTTAAGACGGCGGCGAAAAGGGGGGGGGGGCAAAGCTCAACTAGAATAATTTATTTTCCCCTGGGCTCTTTCTAGGGCGTCCTAAAAGCGCCTCTTTTTGTCTCCGGCATGTACAATGGGCACCACTTTTAAGAATGCCCCATGTAATTATTTAATTGTTTAAATAAGTATGAAAAATTTTTATTGAAAGTAGAATTCCAATAAAGATGAAAATCTTTTTATTTATTAATTAAAAAATAAACAATCAAATAATTATCTGAGTAAATTCGTGGAGGTGACTATACACAGTGTTCTACTAGAATCCGGACAAAACTTAAAATCATTTATTTAAATGAAAAAGGATTTTTATATCGCGATTGGGGCATTACAAAATTGACCCTTTTTGTTCCAATTCAATAATTAACCTGTAGCCAGAAAACCTGAACTATACTAATATTTATGGTCGCTTTGCTTTAGGGGGGTCGTCCACATAACGCCCTTTTGGACGATTTTCTAGTCCCCCTCCCCGCTTTCACAGTTAGTCACATATAAAATGCCACCTTGCTGGTAATTTGCCTATTTAAGAACATTGATATGAAAATGACATTAGCTCAGGGATCCACTTCTTGTGGGTATGTGGATGGCGACCACGAGCTCAGGCGTCAGGTCGTGCGACGGTTCTCGGTCACAAAAACACTTGTTAGGGGAGGAATGGAGGGAAAGAGAAAGGTCCGCCGACCTCGCATTACGGAAATAAGGCTAGGATAGAAGAAGATATGAAATTGACAAACATTTATATAACCAGAGGTAAAAATATAGATGACATCCGCTACCAAAAGTATGTAAGCAGAATTTTGTAATTTTTTTTTTTTTTTTTTGGGGGGGGGGAATATTCGAATCTCGTTCGAGCATTTTGTAAATTTTCTCCGGATTTGTGATATAAAATGAATTTATTATGAAATTTCAAAAAAAAAGCCAGAGATTTTGGGAAAAAACAGGAATAAAATCGAATCATCCCCCCTATCTGGATACGCTACTGCATCTAAATTGACTTCATAAGCTTATGCCGTTGAAAAAAATTTTTTTTTGTTCCCCTGTGTGATTAACAGGGATAAAGAAAGAGACAATCCATCGATATTTCCCCAATGAATTATTAAACAACCATTTTGGAAAAAACCTTGAGTATAAAATTATGGATTTTTTAAAATGAATAATTAAATAAAAAACAAATACCTGGATCAAAATCAATTGGTAGATTAGCATTAAGAAGAGGCAAATCTTTATAATCTAAATGCGATATATCTTTATCTAATCCAGTTGTTCTTAATAAATTGTGATCATGCGAGACAACGACATATCCATCTTTAGTTAAATGACAATCCAATTCAAGCATTTCAGTTCCAAGAGAATGTGCTCTAAAAAAAAAATCGATTAGAAAATATTTAATTAATATAACTTGCAAGGAGTAGTGACTGAATGTAGAATTAATAATGAAGAGAAAATAAAGAAAAAAAATTCTTTTTCACAACGAACGAACGTTTCAGCCTTCATCAGGACATGTGTTTTGTTTGCTTCGAGGATTTATAATTAAATTCCAAATTTTAAAGTTATATATCTAAAAATATCTATATATATATAATAATTGCGGAGTGTCCGTCTGTCCGTCCGTCTGTCACGCTCTGTTTGACCAACTTCCCGTTGGAATTTTGAAACGAAATTTTGCAGTCTTATAGAGGACGTTATGGAGAGTCCCGGAAAAATACTCGGGTCCCGAAATTCCTATAACTTTTTGAGTTATTAATTGCTAAAGTTACGATTTCTCCCATAGGAAATGTATAGAGAAATATTTAAGTATTCTTTGCAGTTGTGTATTCTTTGAATGTAAACAAATCCTCAAGCAGGAACTGGATTGGAATACGTAGTGATAATAATAATTTTCTTTTCATAATTAAGAAAAGGCGAGGATCCGCCGCAGGCGGGCCCGAGCCAGCTGGTGGGGGGGTCCAGGGGGCGAAGCCCCCGCCTAGATGCGGAGCCCGCCGAAGGCGGGCGGCGCGGCTAGTTATATATATATATGAGCAACAAGCTGAAAAAATAAATCACACTGACCCTGACAAGCTATCAATAATTAAAAATAAAAAAATCCATCATCAACAATGAAAAAAAAATCAACGTCATTTGCATACATTAAATAAACAATCTAATCTGATATGGGAAAATAATGTGGTGAAGAATAATAGTTAATTAATGAAAAATAAAAACAAGAGTGTGGGGGAATTATTAATTAAAATAATAATTAAATAAAATAAATAAATATTATTAAAAAATAATTTTCAATTGGTATTATAATGAATAAAGGAGGAATTATATACCATGAGATTTTTTTGGAAATTAGTGAGCAAAAACATTTTTCTTCATTTATTTTATTTGTATTTTGATACTGTTTTAATAAATTAATTAAATAACCCAGCTATATTTTGGGCCTATATTCTTGATGTAAAATCTATCGATTTTTATTTATTAATATTTTATCAAGCTCTGATGATGACCCTAGGCCTCATAAATAAAATATTTTTTGGTTGATTGCTTATTAAATATTTTAATTTAATTACCTTTTAAAGGCTTGCATGGTATTCTCATAAGATTCACCTGCCCCTATAAAATAAAGAAAATTAATATATAAATAGGGAATAATGAATTTTAAATAGATGTAAATTAAATACCTCCTCTATGACTGATATGTCTACATAAGAATTTTATGTTTTTCCTTTTATGTATTAAATTAGGATATTTAAAAAGTAAAACAGATAAAAATATATAACCAAGTAAAATTGTTAAATACATTATTAAAGACATATGTCATGTCATTGAAGCATTTAAAATTTGTAAGACATTATTATTTGACTTTGACAAAAATACAAATGAAAATAAATCCGAGACCTGAGCATGCGCATTTTGTTATCATAAATCATAAAACTTATTATATTAATGATGTTTGCAAATTTTCTTTACAAATTTACTTATATAACATTAAAAAATATAATTTTTAATCTTATTCATTCATTAGCATTATATAATTAAAATTGAAAATTGAATTAATTCAATTTTGAAAATTGGCGCCATTTTTTTAAAAATTGTATAGAATTTTTAAAATATTTTTAAATATATACAATTTTATTATGAAGTTTAATTTATTTTAATTAATTTTTTTATTTAAAATATAATTATTTTTCAAAAAAGCTTTTTGATTTAAATTTTTCTTGGAACTGACACCTATATAAATGGAAGGCATACACTTTTGTTTTTGAACCACTGTTTTGAACAAAAAATAAGATTATTAAATAAAAAGAAGTAGTTTTTATTCCATAAACACATATTTTTTGAATAATTTTAATGAACGTTTAAAATTTTTTTATTTTTTATTTAATTTATTTTGAAATGTTTTACTCCAAAAAGTGATTTTCATAAATGAAAAGCATATCGCTTTGTTTTTTACTCCGAGAGTAATTTTAGGATAAAAGGAAAGCGTCTTGCATCCCAGAAGCCTCTCAACTCTGAATTTATTTTATCAATACCGGCGTTGAATAAATTCACAATTAATTTATACGTAATTAGATATTAATTTTTACCATCTTTTACTTCGTAAGTCTATTTTTATTAATCTTGAAACAATTTTGATTGATAAATAAGTGAAATATTTGTTTATATTTGTTAAAAACAGAATGGAAAACAAAGAAGTAGTCGAGGCCCCGGAGGCGCCGCCGAAAGAGGAACAAATGGAGACCGATCAAACGGAGAGCCAAACATCCGAGAAAAAAGAAGAAAATAAACAAGAGCCAGCAAAAGAAAATGAAGAGAATAAATCGGAACCTCCGGCAAATGACTTACAACTCAACGGGCACGAAGAGAAACCAAAAACTGGTTCATTTCGACTCAAAGTGACTGGACTCCCGAAATTTTACCCAGTAAATGTGAGTAATCGCCAAATAAATTACATTTTTCTATCTTGCTTTTTTTTGTTCTAATGTTTTATTTTTTATATGTTATAGGAATTTAGAAAACTGGTAACGGACGAATATGGAATCAATATCAGTTTTCTAAAAAACACAGTACCTAAAAAAGGCTATCCGTGGGTTTTAATCTCGTTTAATAATGCTGAGGATCAACAGAAAGCATTTACAGCTCTTAATAAGTTGACTTGGCGCAAGAAAGTTCTTACTTGTACGGTAAGCATCTTTTAATTGTGATTATTTCTCTAAAAAGCGATTTTAATTTCTTATTATATCACTTCTGGTTGATAAATCTTACTCCAGTTAATTTCTTTCTCTATTTATTTAACAAGATTTAAGCTAGATTTCTTTTACGCATCATATTTTTTATTAAAGCAAAGAAAAGAAGAAACAAAATGGAGCTTTTTCATGTATTTAAAATTCTTCACTTCGATTCATATATTCATCATTTCCAAGTTTAAATAATATAATTAGCCTAAAAAGCTCTCACAGTTTTTTTAGTCATAATTTATTAATTTAATTTGTTAATATAAATTCTTTCGCTTTAGAGTCAACTAGCAGCAAAAACACTAATTTCTGTTCATATTTGCAAGAACCATCATCAGGGGTCTTAAAAATTTTAAAAATTGTTTTCACTCTCAACATTTTTTAAGTTAAAGTAAAAAAAATAAGAAATCTTAAAATTAAAAAAAAATTATTTTATTTATTTTTAAAATAAGCAAATTTGTTTCGGGGCTTTAAAAACTCAACTAACAAAGTAAGAGAAATTTTAGTAAAAAATTTATTTATTTATTTTATTTATTTTTTTTAATTTCTCGAATACATAATATAATTGTTAAAAATTCGGTCTTGAAATTCTCTTTTTTTACTTTCTCTTATTTATTTTATTTTTATTTCAATTAAAATATAATAAAAGGTCGTACTAGGCCGAGCGCACAACTTTGCCCACTCCGCCCTAATGATCCCATATTTTACATATTATATATAATTTAACCCGGGGGGAAGTCTAGTTTCTGAATATATATAAAAAAAATTATAGGTAAATATTCCCCCCCCTAGAGCCCCCCCCCCCCCCCTAATGGTCCAATGTTTACCAAAAGCTTTTTCAGTTTTGGCCTCTACCCCTAGTTTATGGGTGCAAAATTTCAAAACAATTGATCAAATAGTTTTTGAGATTTCGTTGACGAGAAAACATTACCACAGACACACAGACATCATTCCAAAAAGTACTTAAATGAATTCAGGGGACCCCAAAACCCATTTTGACAGCTTCAAAAAAATTTCAATTTTTTTTTACGATTACATTAACCTTACATTGATGGGCAAAGTTAATAATACTTTTCAAAGAAAATGAGATTAAACTTAAATAAACCTTCATTTAAAGATATGAATTATCGGGATTCTACTGTATTTAATTGAATGAAGGTCAGCTTGTGTGCCCCCGATATAGTCGGAATATATTTAATTTAACATTCACATTTGATTATCAAACTCACTCTGTTTTTGTTTTGTTTTTTTAGCCTCTCGCTGATGGTAATAAAAGAAAAACGGATTCCCTTTTATCCGAGAATGCAGCTAAAAAAGCTAAACTGGACATGCCAATTGCCGAGAGGATTTTGCTTACCACTCTTCCCTATCATAACATTCCATATGAACTTCAGGTAAGCTACAAAAAAAAAAAACATTTTTTAAATATCTCCTTTTTAAAATTGATATTTTATTTTTAGCTTGCAAAAAAATCTGAAGATATCAGAACGATAATCAATCGAATTGGTGATTTGATATCGCGAAGGAACCCGACGCTCTCGGGTTGGATTGAACACCAGAGGAAACAATGCGATGGATTGCCATGCAAATTGGAGGAAATCAAACCATCGCCTGTAACTGAAGCTTATCGAAACAAATGTGAATTCCGAGTTGGTGAGAATCATCTTTACTTGTGCCTTTTTTTTCTAATTTCATTTTCAACAAAAAAAAAAATCAAAAAAAAAAATAATAAATTTCTCAATCCCGTCTTTTAAAGCTTTTTTGCTAATCTTAAAAATATTTTAATTTTATAATAAAAAAAAAATATATTAATAATAATTTAATTATTCTTAACTTAGGCTTATTTGATTTATTTTAAAAATAATTCGGAAAAAAAAAAATATTTTAAAATAATCATATATAATAAAAAAAAATATATATATTATATATCTATGTATATAAATATATATTAATTAATGTTAATTTGCTATGACAAGCGATTCTTCTTTATCTGTCTACTCATTGTGCTTTGAGTGCACAAAGTAGACCACCCTAGCTTTTCGATTGTAGTGTACTTTAATTAGATCGGTTTTGTACACTACATGCTTGGTTAGGCGTAAACCCAGAGAACCAAGAGCGCACTGTTGGTTGCCGTCTGGAGAATCTCCTGGATGGGACCGTTGCCGTTGGGCCTCCAGTCTCACTAAAACATTTGCCTGATCACATGATAGAGGTTGTAAAGGTACGCAAAGAGGCACGCGACAGAGTTTGCTAATATAAGCATCCCTGCGCTGTCTCCTTTTATCAAAATTATATTGACAACTATTTTTAAAGGAAATCTCTATTTTCTAGTTATAAATAATCAATAATAATATATATATATATCTATATAGAGGCTAATTCAAATCCCCTTTTAATGCATGCCCTGATTTATTTATATTTTCAAACCTCATTATCGATCTATTTTTTAGCATGTCACAATGCCTCTTTCAATTCATTCAATTCAATAAATAAAATTATTTTTTTTCTCTTATCAAAATTACTTAATTACTTCACTTATAGAAAAAAAAACTCTAAAGAAAAAAAAAAAAGAAAAAATATCCCCCCCTTAAAAAATTCCTCAAATATTTATTATTCTACGTCCCCTGCGTCGGCCTTTATTTAACGCTCCGTTAATTTCTTAGGTATTCGAAACCTATGTTCGTCAATCGGACAAAGAACCCTTTACTGTCGAGAAGAACGAAGGCTATTGGAGGAATATAATCGTTCGACAAACGACCAATGGACAAGTGATGCTGGGAATTGTGATCCATCCACAAAATTTGACTCCGGAGGAAATTGACGCACTTAAAAATGATTTGATTGATTATTTTACCAATCGTGAGGGAAAAGCCGTCAATATCACATCACTTTATTTCACTCAATTTTCGGGAAAGTAAGTATTGTTTGGTTTTTTTTTTTAAACTTCGCCATTTAATTATCAAATCGATTTTTCAGAATTGTTCTCTCAATGACAATTAGAGCTATCTGCTTTTGATGTCCTGTCTGTTTAGATGTTATTTGATTCGGAGTTTTGAAACAAAAGAAAAAGGATTTTTTCATTTGGCTAAACGGGAGGTTTTATATATTATTATCAAATGCCTATATATATATATATATGGGTCATTCTACAAAAATTTGTTTACTTCGCGTAATTGCAAATAATTCAGTGACTACCAAACATATAGACTTTTTTTTAAAGATCAGTTAATAGAAAAAGTTGATAATTTTTGGGTACACATGATAAATATTGAAATTTAAAAAAATTTAATGAAAATATTCGTCTTTTTAACCATAAAAAGTCAGTCCCCTGGGATGTACTAGCTCAAAAAGTGAACATTTAAATGCAAATTTATTTTAAACTATTCGATTTATATCCTTATTATCCATATTGATATAATTTAAGATACTTTATTAAGTGATAAATTTTGATTTTAACTATTTTTATATTATTTTTAACTTTGCCCATCAACCGTAGGTTGGTAGGGAAAGTTAATGTAATCGTAAAAAAAATCGAAATTTTTCTGAAGCTGCCAAAATGCGTTTTGAGGTCCCCTGAATCCATTTAAGAAGTTTTTGGAATGATGTCTGTGTGTGTGTGTGTCTGTGGTAATTTTTTTCGTCAACGAAATCTCAAAAACTATTCATTCAATTGTTTTGAAATTTTGCACCCATAAACTAGGGGTAGAGGCCAAGAACTGAAAAGCTTTTGGTAAACATCGGACCATTAGGGGGGGGCTCTACGGGGGGACAAAAATTTTTTTCTTACATAACCTATAATTTTTTTTATATATTTAGAAACTAGACTTCCTCCCGAGTAAAATGATATATAATATGTATAACATCGGACCATCAGGGGGGCTCTAGGGGGGGGGGAACAAATATTTTTTTCTTGAGTAGTGGGTGGGCAAAGTTGTGCGCTCGGCTTAGTCCGACCTTTTATTTTTTATTTCAAAGTCGCGTACCTCGATCCAGGCGTCAGTCCCTTGGCTTATGTTAGATTTGGAAAATATATTTAGGGTGTAAAGATGGCATTGGTACCCAAATACCGGACGTTAGCCAACTTTTATATACTTTTATTGTTAACTTTATGTCGAAAATCAGCATATATGCGACTTTTATAACAAAAAGTCAGTCCCCTGGAAGTCTTTCAACCGTAAAGCTAAGAGGCTGATGAGCTTATACTTAGTATGCTCTTGTTTTAATCTATTTTTTCTTTTTTGATAATTTAAAGATTAATGGGAGCCCCGGCACCGCCAATGGAACACATAATGGGCAAAGAATTTGTGGAAGATACTCTCTTTGAACTTACTTTTGAATTGTCACCGACATCTTATTTTCAATTCAACACGAAAGCAGCTGAGAATATGTTCCAAGTGGCCATGGACTTGATTGAGCCTTCCGAAGAAGATATCATCCTTGATTTGTGCTGCGGCACAGGCGCTATCGGGCTTTGCATCGCCAAGGTAAATTTATTCCTTTTCACTTTAAATGGGAAACAAATCAAATTTAAATATCATTAATGGGAAATGAAATAAAATAATTAATGAGTTTCCACGATTTAAATAAAATATTTAGAATAAAGTCCGTTATCCAGGACCTGGTTCGAGGCCTGCAAAAGTCCCAATCAATCAGAAGCTCATCTCACAATTAGTTTAAACAGTTTTCTTAAAAGCCCATAAACCACTAACAAGGAAAACTTTAAATTTATTTATATTTTTTTTTTCATCAAGTTTAGCCGACACTTGGCAATAATTTATTTTTTTTTTATGAAAGCTTGAGACCCTGGGAACAAAATGAAAATTATCCTTAAACTTTTTAATTCTTCTTATTACTAAGAGATTTATATATATATATATATACTAGCGGCAAGGTTCGCCTTCGGCGAACCTTGCGCTAGCCAGGGGGCTTCGCCCCCCTGGACCCCGAGCTCGCCTTCGGCGAGCTCTTTTGCTCGCCTTCGGCGAGCAAGGTTAGGATTTGCGGGCATGTCGCTTGTACGCCCATCGTTGAAACCCTGAAATTCCCGGAGCATAAACCTTCTTAATTCGTTGCCAACCCTCAACATCGATGCATCGTTTCTTCTTTAGAGCAAAAAGCAAATTGATATCTCAACCCCTTTAAAGGTCATTATAAAATTTAAAAAAAAAAAACTCCAAAATGAGGTTTCACTACTCTTAAAATTAAAATTTCGAAAAAGATTTCGTGAATATCTTGCAAGGCAATAAACGTAATGTACCTGCCAAATTACAACTTTTTTTGAATAAATAAAAAAAGAGGTTGATATTTAGATAAATTGAAGAATACAAAATTTCGTAAAAATGGAGGAGGGGCAGAGTGGTTCTGCTAAAACCAGGGTGGTTAAAACAGGTTACACCCAGTGGCGTAACCAGGGGGGGCGAGGGGGGGCTCGAGCCCCCCCGCCCCAAGCGCATCGAGCCCTTGGCGCCCCCCGAAACCGGCATTGGCGCCCTACGGCCTCTAAGATATAGCCCAGCGAATGTGATTTTATCATATTCTTTTCATAGATTGTTTTCTTTTAAAATTATATTACAACTTGAATTCTACTATTTTAAATGAATTTAATTCCAAAAATAATAAATAACGTATATAGAGGCTTTATAATTAAAATTTTTTTTATTTTGCAATATATAAGCCTTAATTTGATGTTTTATGGCTGTGGAGAATTACTCAGGATTCGTATAAGCCTTAATATTTAATTTGTTGAAATTCAAAACTTTTTTAAGCATGAAGGAATTGAGCTATGAGACTGAAAAGTTATATTTAAGTTAAACACCCCCCGGGACCGTGAAAATAAGCTTTTAATCAAAATCGGCCAAAAAGTACTAGTATTTTACTGATGTAGTTTTTCAGTTTTTTTCGATTTTCTCAAAATGAAAGGGCTTTTACCATTCTTCAGGCCGGCTCGAGCCCGCCCGGAATTTTTTCAAACACGCCCATTCCCGCCCGAGATTTAATGAATGAATGAACGAATGCCTAGCAATTTTTAAATAAAATTTCATTTGCATGCCCGTCCGCCCGAACCCGTTTATTTAGACTTGCTACCCGCCCGTACCCATCCGTAATTTTTTCATGGCCTCCAAAGCCCGCCCGGCCCGGTCCGCGGGCCGGGTAGGTAACGGGCCTACGGGCCAACCCGTACCCGTGCAGGGCTCTAATCGGGGGTTCGGGCCTGGGATCAGGCAGTCTGATGATTTTATTGAAGCCATTTGGATACCAAATGTCAAAGTCAAAGTCTTATATGGCCTAAGTTGCCGAAAAGACTGTGTGCATGTGTGTGTGAGTGTGAGTGTGAATGGGAAAAAAGTGTGTGTTAAAAAAAAAATGGGGAATGACTTCCCCGAGACTTTCTCGTATGTTCTTTTGGAATTACGTCTGTGTGTGGGTGTGAACACGATTGCTTAAAAACCAAAGCAGCTAGATCGATGAAAGTTGGTATATGCTCCTTACACTAAAATTGTAGATTTTTATCAACTTTTGGAGTAAATACGTCACTTGGAAGTAGTACTTTACTTAAAAAGTTTTTTCCAAAATTTTGAAGTTTTCAATTTTTTTGTTATATTATGATAAATTACACTATTTTAAAAAGTTTTTATTCTTTGACATTTTTTCGAAAACTGAATAGTTTTTGAAATAATCAAAGAAAAAAAAGAAAATATTCGTTAATTTTGATAAAAAATCAAAACAAAATCATACAGGTGTCATTAAAAAACATGTAAATATAAACAAATTCATTTGTTTCACAAATTCGCTGAAGAAATTACAGGATGCAAGAAATTTGCCCGCCGAAGGCGGCAATTGCTCGCCGAAGGCGAGCAAGGGGGTCCAGGGGGCGGAGCCCCCTGGAAAATCGGCGCCCTAGTTGAGCTTCGCCCCCCCCGCCCTCAAAGGCTGGTTACGCCGCTG
>JAKCPI010026917.1:0-11073 GCA_023213315.1 Euborellia annulipes | reverse complement strand
TGTTTTGATTATTTTTGTGTAGTTGCTTTTAAAGTCTACAGCATATTTTTACTGGTTTTTTCCTTAATTGTACGTATTTCGTCATTTTTATAGTGCCTTAATGCATGCATATTTTAAAGTTTTGATTGTTATTAAATATCCAGGCTCTAGTGATTATTCATAAAATTTGTGTAAGTTTGCAAGTTGTAGCCACTGTTTTATCACCTTATACAAAATTCATTATTGATAGGGAAAAATAGCAATAAAAGCTGGATTAGAAGTGAATAAAAAACAAAATCATCATAGTTTTAACGAACGAAATATTATAAAGGCTATTGAGAAAGAGAACGTTTTTAATTTGGACCGACTGGTAAAAAAGTCTTTAGTGTTTATTTTGTAAATTAATAATTCAAACTTTTATTTGGTATTTAAAACAGATCTTTAAAGTTTCATATAAGATTTAATAATAGGGGTTTTATTTTTTTATACATCAGTCTCTCCTACTAAATAAAGGAAAATCATCTCCCCTTGCGGGTGTTTTGTTAAGCTATAGTATGGTATTAGACATTTAAAAAAGGATTAAAATTAAAATATATACGTCACTCTATGGAATAATGGTGCTAATTTTGTAAAATAAAAATGGATTAATGTAAAATAGAATCCAAGTATAAATAAAATGTTAATGGAATGTACGATATTCGCATCAGCGTTGGGGATTTAAATCCAACTCTCAGATTTTTAGGCATCAGAGGCATCGATTTAATATTTTTCAAAGGTTTATAACGGTATGGCATGAATTGGTACTGATAGAAAACAGAAATGTAGCTAGTTTTTCTTTTTTTCTTTATTTAGATGCTGATGTTTCGATCCCACTAGTGTTCATCTTCATAGAACAGTTACTTATATCCAGACAGCTTGGAATATTTTTCAGCTCAAACAGCAACATTGCAGCAATATTCCTGCAAGCTACAAAGAGCCGGACATAGGAATATTGCAGTAATGTTGCTTTAATGTTCCCATTAAGGTTAGCGTTAAATATTGCCGCTGCAATATTGTCAATATTTTGCAAGATTTGCAATTTTCATGCAATATTGGCAATAAATGCAAGATTTGCAATATTGGTGCAACATTGGCAATATATGCAAAATTTGCAATATTGGTGCAAAATTGGCAATATATGCAAGATTTGCAATATTGATGCAAAATTGGCATAACATTTGCAATATATGCAAGATTTGCAATATTCCTGCAATATTCCAAGCTGTCTGGGAAGCCATTTGTCAAGATTATTAGCATTCACATATAATTATTATTTAACTTACTATTCAATATTAGATTAACAAGAAGAATTGAATGATTTTTACGAGATTAGATTTTTTAATTTTCAAAAAAAAATTATTGTTGGAAATTTTATTTGGTCGATGACTGATTTGCAACTAACAGTTTCGGTCATTTTAGTTGAACATCATCAGGCCTGAGAACAAAATAATTTTTTTGATTTATTGAAATGTACATATTATTAGGACAATTTATAATAGTTTCAATTAAGATTAATTGTAGGCCTACATTAATATAACAACAAATATAATAATTTTAAATTTAAATTGACTTTGCAGCTTCAATTTAAATTGATAAACATCTGGTCTGAATCAGCATATGAATATAATAATTTTATTTATAAATAAAAAATAAAGTAATTCTATTTATTGTTATAGTAAAGTAGCCTACAATTAACTTTAATTGAAACTACTGTATTATAAATTGTCATCAAGCACATTTCAATAAAACAAGAAATTATTCTGTTCTCAGACCTGATGATGGTCAACTAAAATGAACGAAACTGTTTTTTTGCAAATCAGTCATCGATCAAATAAAATTTCCAGCAATAATTTTTTGAAAATTATTAATTACCTTGCTCGTCCACCTGCAAACAACAGAGTAAACCTTCGTCAACCATCAATTCTAATTACTCTGTTTCTACCAAATACCAAAGTTAGATTTTTTATGATCATCCCTTATATTATATATAAAATATATTGGCTGCAAAGTAAAATTTTAATATTGTCTCTCTTTGACAATAATCCTGCTTTCACTATTATGTGTCTCTGGGCTCTACTGAGAACAAAACATCAGCGTGTGGGTCTTTAAATAAAAAACAAACAACTACCTGCTAATTCTCTGTTACCTCTTATAAATGATTTAATTACTTATTTACAAGTTTAATGTAAATAACTTAATTATTTATTATTTACGAACTCGCCTACGAATTGCCCAGAAGTGCTCATAGACAGTTCTATTTTTATGTTAATTAAAGTAAAGCAGCCAATTGTTTTCTCGCCTGCGGTTTCTTAAGAGAAGTTTGCGGAACTTGTTGTACTTCGCCAGTGCATCCGCTCATTAAGGCTTGAACCTATCATCATCCCAAGTTGTCATCAGACGAGGGCTCTTAGGCCCCTGTGTTTGTCCTTGTGGTTGCGTGGTGTGCGTGTGTCTGGCTCATTACCCTCGGTAATACAGTCGTAACGAGCTCATTAAACGGGCTTCCCGCCTTCGCCTTCTGCCCTCCCCGAGGCTTTGATGCTATCTCCGGTGGACATTACAACCTGCAATCGTTTGGCTTCTTTATTACAAAAAACATATGAACCTATCTCCTCTCTCTCTCCTTTCTTATTTTTAAGGTTTTAAGCTTTTCAATCAGGGATTTATAGATTTTTATTTCAAATTACATTTTTTGAATTTGAGAATCAAAAAAAAAAAAAGGATTAGAAAGTCAAATTAAATGGAGTTAATTGAGGGAAAGGAACTCATCATTTATTGTCCAAAGTTCGAAACATGCATTTTATGCTAATATTTCTAGTTTAAAATGTTTTCAAACTCAACCCCAGACCTTTAAACAGTGGCGGATTAAGACAATATAAGGCTCTAGGCGTAAAAAAAAAATTAGGCTCCGAATAACAAAAATGTCTTTGAAAATTAAATAATAGGTATTATGAGTAGTGAGGATATTCAAGGCAGCCAAAAGCAATAAAGAAAAATATATTTATCTTTAGCTTTATTTCACACGTTTGTCGACATTTCGGCCGATATTTAATTTCAGCCTTCATCAGGACAAAGGGCTGTTTGCCTCGAGCTCATAGAGGGTTTGTGCGAACATTCGTCGGATGTCATTCATGACTTCTGGTTCAATCACTATTTACCAGTTCACTTAGAGCTCTATTTAAAATATCTTGAAGTTTTATTTTTAAATATTGATAAGAGAAGTGACTGTTCAACGATTAGAATGATAGACAGGAAGAGAGGATGTCAGCCAAAAGGAGAGCCTCTATCGAATAAAAATCTCCATACAGAAGACGTTTCGGGTTTGATTATATAAATCCATCATCAGTTCTTAAGAGATTATTGGCAATCTCAAGGTATACACCATTGAGATGCAGATAGAGTTGTTATATATAAACATATACAAAATTATATGAAAATACAATATTTGCATATCAGATGTCATATGCTCATCAGTCAACACGGCCAAGTCTCAAATGTACCATCTATTGCAATAGTATTGAGAATAAAGCCCGGAAGTTAGGCAGCCCAAATGGCAGCTGGTCTGTCTAAGAAATATCTTTTTCAAAGCAGACAATAGGGGGATCTGCCTTTATTATCATAAAAATTTATCTTTTTAATATATTAGTGCACGTGTACCATTTGGGTATATAAGGTTATATTTTTTTTTAAATTTATTAATTTTAATTAATTAATTTTTTTTAAGGTCTTTTTCAGCATTTAAGGCCATTTAGACCCCATGCATTTATTTCAAATGATTGGTATCCAATTCAACTGTAATAAATCGCTTGGGACGGGAAGCGAACCCGGGACTCCAGCCTTGAGAAGTTAGTCTTCTCTGAGCCTGGGCTTTTTTAATAAATTTCAAATTTTATTATTTAATTCTGTCATGTAATATTCTGTTTTTGCAGATTTATAAAATTAAAATACCTCATTAGCTTCTTTGAGTTTTTCACCAAAATATTTCAAATTCGTATATAAAATTAGATTTAAAGAATAAATAAATATTTAAATAATTTTCTCATCGAAATAAGCATTTTGTTGAATCAATTTTAATTTCAAGTTGGCAACTGCGATCATTTTGTCCTAATCATAAGACCCACTTCCTCTTTGTCCATATAAGATCATGTGAACTCCCACGATGCCTCCATTCTATTTGTCTGTTTTGGTAATTCCAGTATTCGCTGTTAATTAAAAACGTTCCAATCTGAACCAACCGATTCAGGAGGCTCTTTGATCCTTAGAAACGTCAACACTATTGCTTTGTGATGATGTCCTTGTTAACAAAGGATCCAGGGGAGGATTCATCTTCAGTTTGGCTTACGGTATAATACCTTCCTCAACCAATATGTCATATTTGGATGGATATTATAAACAAGACTTTATATATACAATGAAAATTACTTGGAAGTAAGCAAACATTGGATATTCATTGATGATAAAAATTCCAAAATGGGTTTAGAAAAAATAAATGAAAATAGCAAATGGCTGTAAAGCCCTGAATAAAAATGAAAAAAAAGTTTGCAAAAAGAAAAAATACTGAACGTTTTGGTTAAAATCAATAAATGTCTGAAATGCCGTAGAAAGTCTTTAAAAAAAATAAATTTTTATACAAGATTTTCTAAGTAAAGAAAAAAAATGTTAAAAAAATGTTACTATCGTTGTTCCACTCTGACAAACCTGCTGACATAAAAAAATTTGTTCACAGCCCTGACGATGGCCCTCAGGCCAAAACCAGAGTGTCAGCGCTGACTGGTCGTCACAATAAAAAATTTTCAACAAAAATATAAAGTGATCTTTATTCAATTATTTGCCGAATAACCAACCTGCAATAGGAACAAATTTCCGTAATAAATTTCTATGTTTATATATGAATTCTATTGTATTGCCAGATAAGAACTACATAAGATGTATTTTTATACTCGATTTTTATGGAATATAATACTTATTACAAAATAAACCCGCTAAATGGCCACGTGCCACAACCGAAAATAAAAAGAAAAAATAAATAAATAACAAATGAGTTAAATTTAAGTCGTGATCCATGGGTCTGAGAGAAGTTTAGCTTTTCGTGCCTGGAGTCCCTGGATCCAAAACCAAACGGGAAAAATTTATTTCGATTAAATTGTCTATCAGTTATTCGAAACGGGGATCTGGTTTAAATGTCCTTAGATTTCGAAAAAGACCTAAGAAGGGGTGAGCTTTAGCAGCTGAAAAAAACCTTAAAAACCCTTAAAAAAAGAGTTAAATTTAAATATTTACCAGTAAACTTTTTCTTGAAAATTCAATTCTTCAAAAGTCACGATTTACTATATACTACTCTAAAAAAAATACAATAAGTATTTTGTGTAAAAGAATTTGAAAATAAATCTAACGCTTTCAAAATTAAAGATTAAAGAGGTTTCCTTACACCTCACATAGAGGGTAAATTTGAACGTGGGGCCCAAATAAAAAAGTAACCTAAGAAGACTAACTACAATATTTTTCAGTTTTTTTTTATTAAGGTCTTTTTCGGTATCTGAGGTCATTTAAGCCCTAACTTAGCTAGTAGTGTAAATGGATCTTTTTCTTTTGGTTAATTAAATAGTCCTACTCGTAAACTCCTTAAATTTTTTTGATATGAATGGAGAGACAAGTATTCTTTATTTCCCCCTCCCTTCTTATATATAAATATCGAATAGTGTACACTGTATTGTATTCAAGACAGGGCCGATCATAAGAGAGAGAAGTAAAGTTTATATACAAAGTTTTTAGCACTACCTGGCGGAAAAACGTTGAACTAAAATATCCAAAAGTAGCTGATTTTATAGAAATTCTGAAAAACTGAATAACTCAAAAATAATAGGCCAAAAAATTATAAAATTTTAACAAATAGATTTAAAAATTAATTACCTACCCCCGCTCATTCCCCGATTTTTTGATTAATGCCTTGTTTTTGAGTTTATTCTTGTCAAAAAAAAATTTTTTTTTTGAGAAAATCGAAAAACGGATAATGGCAAGGGGTTAATATTTTAATTATCTTTCATTTAAAAAAAAACCCGAGGTCGATATCTTCAAAATTGATCGAGTTATATGGCTTTGTAGTTGAGGCCTCTGGAACTCGCCCCTTAAAGCTAAAGGCCGGAAACAGAAAAAAAAAATAGTGTACACTATTTATCGGTATAAAAAAAAAAAAAATTAGCTCTATTTAAACTTATAAGTTTTCATCTTTGTGCCACTAATCCTAGAATTAAAAGAGTCAATTATTTTTAACTCTTAAATATCAATCAGACTAATATCAATAAAAAAAGCTCAAAGCTATAAGGGGGATATTATAGCTCTTATGATAAACGACCTATTGAAATGGAAACATACAATATTCGCCCTTCTAAAAGGGAATGGACCTTTGATTGTGCCTAAAGCTGACCTTTTCGAATATCATCTCCCTCATAGGATTAAAAAAAAATGTTATAATATGAAAAAATATGTTTATTATTTAATACCAGCAAAATGAAATGATTTATGAATGGAAATTAAAATGATGATTAATTTTAGATGATTAATAATTCATCTAATAATTAGCTAATCACTTTCAGATTAAATGAATTAATGTTGGCAAATAAACAACAGGGTCCTTAATGAATGCGTTCGTTCGACTTTCTCCTTTGTGGATTTAATTAACGTTAAGAAATTTGTAAACAAATAGGTGGGTAGCAGCTATAGAAAGTTAATTTTAAAATAATTTCAAAAAATAATCCACCTGATGATGAAATTAGCAAATAAATGAAGACAGCTCAATTTTAAAGTTAACAAAAGCATTACTCTCTCTTTCTTTCGTTGGAAGAGATGGAGAGGGGGGGGCGCTGATAGTATTTATTTCTTAAAGCCGTAGGCACAATGGGTAGAAAAAATAAGAAAACAAGAGAAGCCAAGGATTGGAAGATTTTAAAGTTGCCATTTCGGTTGTGAGTAAAGGCTTTCTTCAGGATGGAATGCGTTGTAAATTTATTTTCCTATTTTTGTTCGGAATATAGACTGGACATCGCAAAAACATGAATATTTAAGGAAATTAGCATTGAAGAATTGGAATATTATCTTCTGATTTATATATACGACGAGTAATTTACAGTATAGGCTATGTCCTATTGAGATGCCCTCTTGACTTCATAAATTCGAAATTCGAAAACGAAAATTCAAAAAATTCAACGAAATTCCTCAGTTGACTCCACTACTAGTTTATTTCACATAATAAAAATAGAATTTTTTTTTCTTAAATATAACTTTAATTTAGAGTGTTTTCTCTGAATATTTCATTTAATAGCACTTCTTCATCAGCATCCTATACATAGACATGCCACTCTTACAATTCGCTCAAAAATTATAATTTGTATGCCGCATTAGAGTGAGCCACTGATGAAGTGCTATTAAATGCCTTCAAAATGTTAGGAGAAAACACTCTAAAAATTTCCCAAGAAACTAGCTGGCACTTAACCTAATAAAGTCGAAAAATCAAATAATTTCCTTAAACTATTACCAGGGTATATATCAAAATATATAGAGAAAATATTGCGATATTGTCAAAAATTCTATGCTGTGGTCAGACACATCATATGTTTTATTTTAAAAAGGATAAGTAGTAATTATTTTCTAAATGTAGAAATTAATTGCCGATATAATGATAAGTAGAAATCCTGCTACGACACAGGTTTCTATATCAGAGGACGTTGTATAAGAGAGAATCACAAATTATTTTGAAGACTTGACTTTTATGTATTTTTTCTAACCGGAGAGTAGTTGCTATTGATGTTATAAGTTGGAAAGAGCAAGTAGAGGAGCAGCAAAAAACAAAGCATTTGGATGCCAAATGCCGAAGGAAACTCTTCGGACAAAATTTATTAGTCCATCTTCAGTCCTTACAGGTTTATTATTCTTGATGCACAAAAATCCATGCACATATATACCGGTATTTTTTAAAAGGGCGAGTGCTTAAGGCAACGTGAGTGTCTATTCGAATAGGCGCTCACTTTGGTGCATCAAGAATAATGACAAGTCTGTGCCTAAATTAGATATAAGGACCGAAGATGAACAACACTGTAAAAAAAATATTCATTTTAGTTTGTTTTTGAATACTAAATTTACAAATTTCCCTTGTAAATGATAACTACTATGCATTTATCTACTAAATTTACAAATTTATGCGTTCAAATATTTAAAACAAAAAAAAAAAAAAAATTTTTAATTACAATTTTCTTCGAAAAATAGAGCATCTATTGCAATTTTACATACATTGTATAAAAATTTTCATTAAAAATTGTATTTTTTCGAAAGTAGTTTGGAAAATTCTAAAATTAACACACAATTGCACTCTAATTTTCAAATGTCTTTCAAAAATTACAACACATTTTCATTCTAATTTTCAAACGGCTTTAGAAAATTACAATACATTTGTAAATGGATTTTGCAAAGACTTCCT
The DNA here is from genome assembly GCA_023213315.1 of Euborellia annulipes. Classification (NCBI taxonomy): domain Eukaryota; kingdom Metazoa; phylum Arthropoda; class Insecta; order Dermaptera; family Anisolabididae; genus Euborellia; species Euborellia annulipes. Next base: position 2,585 of record JAKCPI010026917.1, on the reverse strand, counting down.
AAATTTAGAATGTTTTTGTTTATGTAATTTGCTTCCTACACATTTAACAAAATTTTTTTACATCGAAATAAATTATGTCCTAAACCTCTCCTTCGGCATTTGGCATCCAAAGGCTTTATTTCTTGCTGCTCCTGTATTTGCTCTTTCCTAATTTATATTTCTTTTTTATGTATTAAAGTAAAATTGTGATATATGCTACTCTAGCATTTATTTTGATTCACAAATTTTTATCTCAGAGTTCTTTATTCTTTAATAATAAACCAAGTGAAATTTTAACAAAAACAGAAACATTGTTTGTTTGTTTTTTGTTGATTGTGTGGATGGTCGAAGAGAAGAGAATTCTTTTGACTTGAGTGGCGGTGGGCGATTTGTCCAAAGGACCGTACATCATCATCAGTAGACACTGAGTCGCCACCGGATATGCATGCTGACCACTTAAGATGACACATCCGTCTTGAGTGGGGCTGTTGAAGACATTCGCCAGCATTAAGGGCTTAATGCCCTTTCGGGGCTCGCGTGGCCGGCCCTACAACCCCTCATTTTTCACTTGGGAAATAAATGCTAATGACAGGGTGGGTGGGTGGGCTCAGCAACTGGCGAAACGCTCACAAACACTCACACGTGGTGGGGGATGGAATGACCCATCCCCTCCCCCTTCTCTGGAGCTTTGATGGATCAATCAAACAGTTGTTAGGGAAGCCCTTTTCGTTCGATCTGACTGACAGAAGGCTCTTTTTCTTCTTCCTTTCGTGAATTAGCACGCAAACTGAAATCCCTTTCCCTAAATCACAATACAAGTTCAAATGACTTAAGATAAAGAATATTTACTAACAACCATAAAATTATAAAAATAAAAGCGCATGTCATTAATTATATTGTTTAAACAAAAAATAATTGGATAAGTTTTTCCCCCCTCAGAAGGGAGAAAATCTGATGAAAGGGCAATGAAAGAATGACTAATCGAATGAAATATGGATTAATTTTTCATTTCCTCTAGGAAACTAGAAAAATAATTGTCTCTAATTGATTTTATTACTAAAATAGATGAATATTTTGTGAAAATTCATTATTCACTACAAAATGAGAAAACCACATGAAATTGTCCTCTAAAAAGGAAGCGGCATTCCTTCATGGAGAAAGAGAGAGTGAGTGCACTCTAAATAACCTCTATTAATATTATTGAAAAAAACAAAATTAAATTTTATTTTCCAACAAAAACTTCTTTTCTAAATGAATCGTTTTCTCTGCCACTGCAATTCTTCTTCAGTACAGCTAAGAAGATATAGACTAAGTTCTTTATTAATATTAATTTCTATCAAGTAAATCATTATTTTTTTCCTCTCCTTGAATGTGTCACTTCCTCTCCTTCTCCCCTAGACCATAATTTTGGGCTCCTCCTAAACAAAGATCTAGATGAACCAAGAGCGGATCCAGAGGTGTTTCTCGGAAGGGGGAGGGGTAATCTGGTGTGACTGGTAGCACAGCACACAATTTTTTCTTAATTTCGGTAATTTAAAGGGGCATTTTGTACTTGTTTGCCAGAATATAAATACAAATCAAATTTTTAAGTATTAATTTTTAAAATGTTACATTCAAAATAAATCTTTTTTCGAAAAAAGTTTGTTTTTTTAATCTCGGGGAGGTAATTACCCCTTTTACCCCCTCCCCCCTTGTATCCGCCTTTGGGATGAACTGATTCAAATTAAAAAAATATTTTATATCTTGTTTCAAGCTGGGTTGAAGAAGGCTTGCAGACTCAGTCGAAAGTCCATAGTAAAGATCAGCAAGTAAAAGACGTTTTTTGTTGGATAAATTGAATTTTTTTTTACCTGTTCACCAACATGAATACCTTTAAAACATGTCCAGGACTAATTGTGCCAAAGAAGAGAATTTTTTTTTTTTTTTTTTTTTTAGTTCTTATATTTATTAACATCTTAGAAAAAAATTAGATTATATTTAAAAAAACAAAATTAACCTCTGGTCATTTTTCCTATGCGACTTCTCATTCAACTCTCTAGAGTCTCTCTCTCTCTCCTCCCTCCTTTTTAACCCATCTCAAAACTATGTAGACTTACAAAAAAAAATGAGAAAGCAAAGCACAAATAATTTCAGGCTCCAAGTAACACCGAGTTCTCTCTCAAGGAATGATTGTAGAAAATAATTAAAAATAATAAATTAAAAATTTGAGACTTAAAAAATAGTAAAAACCTGGAAATTATTTTCTCAGGGAATTCCCCAAAGAAAGAAAAATTTCAAGATAGTCGAAATTAAATTAACCTGAGTTAATGATTAGTTAACTCCAGGAACAGGCGAGATGAGGGACAAGACTTTCCGCATCCGCCGCCAAAGTGCAGCCCTGGTTCGAGTCCACGGAGGCCAATAAAACAAACTCATCTCATATTTTTATATTATTTAGATATTAGGGCTTAGGCTTGCATTTTTCTCCGGTCCTTGGAGGGGGATTGCTGAGTCTTTAGTGGACGCTAATCGAAAAATCCAAACTTAAAATAATTTATTAAAAGATTCCTTTAAACTAGTCCTTACTTGGAGTAGAAAATTATAAAAGGCTTTCTTTTTTTTCTTTA